>SNQJ01S0025725.1:79428-110632 GCA_010110895.2 Picea sitchensis
TGCTTTAGTGGTTGCCATTGAAAAGCAGTCCAATAGAGTAAGTGCTATTGGGGCATGCTTGGCCTTATGTGATTGATCTCAAACTTTGATATTTCTCAAATCTCACACTTTGGCATCTATATCTTGTTTATTTGTATCTTGTGTTTATCTTGTATCTTGGTAACTTTTCTAATTCTTTGTGTAAGTAATTGTATCTTTGTTTGTGGGATAGCTTTAGTATCTTTTACTTGCAATCTTTTGTAATTAAACTCCCTCAAACTTAGTTGACCCCTTGCCCAACCTTTAGGCACTAGTCTTAGTTGACTTAGGGAAGGATTTGCTTGTTATTCAATTAATCTTGCACTTTGCATTTGTTGCCTTAGCATCATAGGCTAGTATTCCCCCCAAACCTTTTAACAAATTAAAATCAACTCCTAGAACTTTAAAGTTAAATCATATCTAGTAACTAGGGTCTACCCCCCTTGGCTTCCCTAGGAGTAAGCCTAGAAGGAAGAGGTTCCAGTCAAGGTGACAGTGTGCACTGTGAACCTAGGCATTGTGCCTCCAATGACACACTAAGTGAGCTGGACTTTGCTCATGTTTGCAAGTGTGTATTAGGACGGCAACAGGGCGCACTAGGCTATCCAGAAATTAGGTCAATCTCTTCACTTCAGGTGCCTCAACAAGAGGGTTAGGGTTTCGTTGTTGCAGAAAAAACTGGTTGCATCTGCAACTGTAACTGAGCAAATCCTCCCAATCTATCTTCCAGCGGTTAGACTATTTGAAGATAGGGTAGGCCCATAACCAATTAGAAAATAATAGATGTGCTCGTTTAACCATAGACAATATAGCAATATTGTCACCCAACCATAGGCCGAAGCCACCCCCGAGCACCTTAACCTTGACAGAGAATGATTCTGGAAGCAAACCAATAGCCAACCAAGGCTAATGCACCAAGCAAAGATAACCAAGACTAATCAGAAAGTCCAACCATAACCAATAGAAAGTTCGAGCCTAAACCGAGAATACAGATTGCAATAGCTGCAGCTGCAACTACTCCCCAGACTTGTGCACTTGCCGAGTTTCTGCAGTGCGCACTTCTTCACTGCTATAATTTCGAGCTGTGTGTACCAAATGAGGTCTGACTACTTGTATTTATATTGTTTTTCCTGATTTGTCTGGGCCGACTTCTCATTCTGGAGGCTAAATACTTAATATTAAATATTTCCTTGAGCCAACTTGTCTTCTAGGGTTATGTTTAATGCTTTAGGGTTTCTTCTTACTTCCCGGAATATTCTATTCTTGTCAGGTTTACACGTGGAGGTAAATACCTCCCGCAGCTACCATAATATCAACACAAAGTACAATCATAATTTAAAGAAATACTTTCAGTATTAAATCAAGCTCATAATTTAACACCGTATATGTAGAGGAAGGAGAGAGTCCTTCTCATGACACACATTACATTCATTCTTATTTCACTCTTGTGTAGAGATGTGATCTAGAGGAGGGGTGCACACTAGTCATCCTCTCTCTCTTATCTCTTCATTTGTACTTGGTCTTTCTCTCTTTCTTGGAGTCACTAGGGTTTCATGATCTTCTTGGAGCGTTTTGAATTCTAGGGTTAGGGTTTCATCCCTTGGAGGTTTGAGATTAGGGCTTTAGGATAAAACCCTAGGGTGTATTTGGTGAAGAAGAAGAAGAGATGAGGATGCCTTGCCTTGGAGGACTTGTTTGAGTGATTCATATATGTTGGAGCTCCTTGGTTGAGCTAGGGCTTTTCTTGTTTTTCCCTAGCTAGGGTTTTGGAGACATGGTAAACTATACTATCTTTGCTTTTCAGCCATCTATGTTCTTCATTAATTGTTATTTACAGTGATATGTCTTGCTGATTTGACGTAAGTAGAGGGCAATCTTGTTAAGTGATTTAACATCATAATTGAGAATTTAAGGGTTGTTTTACTGTTGTTATAATTTATAATCACTGTAAAAGTGAGTTTTCAGATCTGGTTTATGCATGATAAAATTGCCCTATACAGCTAAACTTATCAAGTCACCTTGGTATCTCTTCGCCTTGGATTGCCTACAAAATTGGGTTGTGGAGGATTGAAATATCATTCACTTTCCGCTGCTGTTTGTTCTCTATGTAAGAACAAAACTAAGGGTGAAAATTCACAGGGTTAAGATCTGAGAAACCTCTAGTGAAGAGATGAAATTTATGAATTCTGGATTCCGACAATTTTCCACATTTGGGTGCATAAAGTGTTGTGTGAATGCTTGAAATGAAAAAGAGATGTATCAAGATTACTTGAAAATGAAAAGAAACTGAAAAAATGCTTTGAGGTAAGAACGATTACAACTTTCTCCATTTTGAAACAACTTCAAATCACACTTTTTCAATTTCAAAACAACTTTAAGAATGTTTTGCTTTAAAAAAAGATTTTTCGTTTCAGATTTCAAAATGAAAACTTTTCATAAACACAAGCAACAATCAGCATTCTCAAGCACGTCAGCGATCATGTCACGTTGTTGAATTTAAAGCAGCTGCAAGAGCCATTCTCCGGGAGGATGGCAAAGACCCTAGTCGAGATCTAGGGCCCCCAGTGCACTCCTGGGGTTCTTGGTCTGGGACCAAACAATCAGTACCATGGCAAAAGACCTTGTCAGGGCCCCCAGTATATAACTGGGGTTCTTGGTCTAGAACCAAACAGTAAAGACCCTTGAGAGGGCCCCCAATATATGACTGGGGTTCTTGGTCTGGGACCAAGCAGTTAAAGTCCCTAGATATGTCTAGGGCCCCCGGACATGTTCCAGGGTACCCATGCCTGGGGCATGGGTTGATCCTTGGTCTTGTACCTTGGTGGATAAGACCCCAGAAATGTTCTGGGGCAACCTGGTCCTTGATCTGGTGTTTGTTGGTGTTTGACCCTCTTTTGAAGGTGGGCATGACCACATGAGGGATGTATCCCATATGCAGTGATGATAAAGTTAAAAAGGTCAACTTGAGAATGAATGGACAAGTATTGCCACCAAGTAACCCCACCAAAACCCCCTTCACCCTTGCTTGTGTTTATTTGGGGTTTTGTATTTTTTCTTTAGGGGTTAATGTGAAAATATTAATTAAATGTTTTAATTATAACATGTTTAATTAATATTTATATTAATTAAATATGTTATTTTTAATTATTATTTTTTATTAACCTACCCTAGCCTAAAGTATAAATAAAGACCTTCCCCTCCACCCTTATTACACTTTCATGTTCTCTTGAAAAGGAAGGCRGATCTCTCCTTGCTTGCTGCGGCCCCCTTTGCAACAGTAACTGAGGTTTTCTAGTGACAGTTCGGCCCTCCCAATCTGGTCAGTTTTCAGCCTCCTGATTATTGCTGTATGCTTCTTGTTTGGGGATGAGTCAAGGGTTGTTGCAGGGCTGCTTTATGTTGCTGTTACCTGTGTGTTGAGGATTGAAGCTGCCGCCCTCTTCTACAGTCCATAGACCTTCTCTTAGAGGTTACCGTCCTTCCTCTCATGAGTAGATCTGGATCTCTCCTTGAGCTGCGGCCCCTCTAGCTGATCTTTTAAGACAGCCGTACCCCTTGCTATCTTCTCTTGCATAAGGGTTTGCTTCCAGGAAATTTCTGAGTGCATGAGGGTTTGATTCCAGAAATTTCTGTGTTATGTTTAAGTGTGTTTTCTTCTTGGTGGCAACCAGTCTGTTCATTCTCTTGGAAAGAGATCTAACCCTTGAGGTAGATCTATGATCCTTAACCTTTTCTGAGCATAATTTTTGTGGCACTTCATCCATTGTGTGAGGCATGAACCCCTTCAGTGATCACAGGTAAGACTTCAAGGTAATTTAGTCTGTATGTTGTTATTTGATTCTGAAGATTTTGATTGTGTAGATCTATGTGTCTCTAATTTTAGAATCTGTCCTGATTTAGATCTAACACGGAAATCTTTTGTTTAGATCTATTTTGCTGTTGATCTTTCTGGAAATTGTTATTGACTAGATCTAATTGATTAGATCAGATCTATACTCAGAACTACTGTTTTTTGATCTGTTTTGTTGTGATCAGTCTAGATCTAATTCAGAAATCCTATAGATCTATCTATCTTGCTCAGACATAGTATTTGTTTAGATCTAATCGTTGCTTATGATCAGAATCAAAATGACAGTTCAGATCTGAGTGTTATGCACACTCAGAATTTGTTTTAAATGTTCAAATATAATTACTGTTCACTTCCTGATTTGATTTCCTAAGTTCAACAGCTCAGTATTGTCTTGGTTTACTGTTCTAAGCTTGATTTAGTTGTTTTATCTTACTGAAATTTAAAAGACAGTAATTGCTCTGCTTTATTTCCCTAATTCTAACACATGTTTTCAGGACCATTCACATGAAAACCAATCAATCCAAAGAATCACTCCTAAATTCCAAATAAGGATATATACCAGATTAAAGCTCAGATTTGTTTTCAAGTGAACATCTAATGCTTTGATCAACTTCAAATTTCTTCATGAACCTAAATTTAAAACCAAAAAAAAAGTTGTTTTTTCCATTATGCACCCAATAAAAGCATTCAGACCTTAATTAATGATTTTCTAGGGTTTCTAAGACTGTCATTTACAAATCCAATCCAAAAAAGTTAAGGAAAGGTCTTGGGGAGGCATCATTTAGCCCCTGCAAAACCATGTGTGCAGGTTTTATGGGAACAAGAGCACCTCAGGTGCAAGAAAAGCCAGGAAACCTACAACCAGCGCACATCCGTTCTCAAAAAGGTCGCACCCAATGCACACCTGTTCTCAAAACAGTCATTCCAGGCGCACATATGTTCTCAAAACGGTGGCACCCATGCAACTCAAACTTCAAAAAAAAGAAAGGGAAAACAAACAGCTAAAAAGGGAGGGTCTAAACCATAGGAATTGCCAGCTATCTGATAGGACTGATAAACTACAGGAAATCAGGAAGAATGACCAACCAAACTAAAGGAATAATTACTAAGAATTCCTCCCCTAATATAATTACAATTAAAGTAAGCAAGTAGGATAGAGAAGACTATGAAAAAGAGGTGAGAACCTGGAATTACTCCAAGAATCTTCACTTTAAGGTGATGGTTGGACCAAAGGGGGGAGGAGCAGCATCCAGCACCAACAGCTTCAAGTCACACCTACACACGCATCAAACAACCATAATACCTTTACTCTTTCTCAAGAAATTAGCCTCCTTCTAATCTACAATTCAACCTATAAAATATACGAACTGAAATTGATAAAATGACAGGATTTTGATACATAAATTCAACTAGATTGAGATAACATAACATCAACTACAATAATGAATTCAAAACATAACTTAAGAGCATAATTTGTGGGGAGGGAGGGGGGGTTTGGGGGGGGAGCAAAAAGAAGCTACATCATAAACCTTTCAAGTTCAATAGTGACCTCCAAGCCCTAAGGAGGGTTCCATCCCACATGGAATACTGAGCCTCCTATTCTCCAACAAAAAATTGTAGCACCTTCACAACAAGATATCAAAGCAAAGAAAATGCTATGTAAACCCTAGCTTCAACTTGAGAAAACAAGCTGACACTGTAAGCTTAGTGGAGAGAGAAGGTACCTTTCTCCTCCTTTGGACCTTGTATTTATGCTAGAAAATTAGGCTTGCAAGGAGGATCTCTTCTTAGCATGAGTGCCATTGGATGTTTAAACTTTACACATCCACAATTGAAGACAACTTCCCAAAACCACTTTTTGTTACAGGTTTGATTAGGAAATTTTATATTTTGGGGGCTTTGAGGATTGTGCGCATGGGTACTGGCCCAAAAGCTACACCCAAGCCATCATGGGCTTAGATCATATGAAGTGTACCCATGCCCAGGGTGTCAAAGTCTTCTAAAAACTGAAATCATGACCTGGAGAATGAGAGATTACAGTATATACTATAAACACTTATTTAGGACCATGGTGAAGGGTGTGACCAAGGGTGTAGACTCTAGAGTGCATGATGGAGGTAATATATGCAGGTGTATCTAGAAAACCCCTTGGTCTGATATAGGATGACCAGATTAGGGTGCTAACAAATAGCCAAGAAATCCAAGAATGATACCCTAAAAAAACGTAGAATGGATTTAATGCTTGTTTATCGAAAGAAGACAGAAGTAAAATGATATTTATGGAACTTGAAGAAAGCCCCTTAGGACTGAAAAGGGACTTATGACACACTGTAAGAATGAGATATATAGAAATCAAGGGAAAGACCAAGTTAAATTAGGTTTATCGAGGTCTCCAATGCTTACAAGGAAAATGAATGTGCAGAATGATGGAGCAATGGAACTACAGCTGAAAAATTCATTCAGCAAGTAGGCATTCATGAAAAGGCTGGTATAAATAAGGATTATCAAAAGGATTGTGGCTCCCAAAATCTAAAAAGAGATGACATTAATGTGTCTTAGAAAGCATCAAATGGATAAACCAAAGATAGTTTGAAAGAAGCATGGAAAGACTCGAGAAAAGAAATGTATGATAAGAAGGGTTCTTTGTTGGCTCAAATTTCTGTTCAAGGTAATAAAGAGCATAAGGAAGCATCCAAAGTCACTGCTAAGGACTTCCAAATAGATGGTACAAAAGATGCCAAAAAAGAACAGGTTGATGTTAAGAAAGATAATGCGGCTCGCTGAAAGGATATTTTGAAACAAGCAAAGTTTGAGTACTTTGATAGAGAATATTCAAAGGGGATCGAAAAGGGAAAGAATAGAAAAAATTGAAATTAAAATTTATATTAATGTCCACTAAAGACCACATTAGGTCAAAGGGACTAGAGATTATACTAATCATGAGAAGCCCATACAAAAAACAGGTACAGGAGACCCTCTAATGTGAAAAATGAAAGTAAAAACAAAGTACACCAAAAAATGACACAACATAACCTGTGTATACAAGTAGGTTATCCCAGCGGGGGAACCCTAGAAAGTGGAAGAGAGCTTGTCAGTGAATCTAATTTAAAAAAAGGGGAAAATACCTCTATGAGCAAAGATCATGTTTCAAATACTGTTGATACTCTACTTTTGCCATCCCAGACTACCACTCAGGTTCCAGCAATGGGACTGGCTGCTCTTGTTTTAATTAGGACAACTGTGTTTGTTTTGATGCATGTGAAAAATGGTACTTGCTTCTGGTTTGATTAGAAACGTCTTCTCTTCCAAAAAGGTTGGCTCCATTGTATGCTGTATGTGCTGTAAGTCTGCCTGATTCGCTCTTCTGAATTTCTACCAGATGATGGATTGGGTTTATATTTATAATGCTTGTTCTTTCCATTGGTCCTGCAATCTTTGCTAAAACCTAAATAATTTAGTAACATTCTATTCTCAAACACAATGCAATCTTGCCTTTTCCTTTTTGTTTTTTGGCTACCTCGCTAGTTTTTTATTTTGAGCAGGTCTGGTATGAATTGTTGTGATGTCACTGAGAAAGACGCCGTGCAGGGACTGTATAATTATTATGGAATTTCACAAACTCAGGTACAATGAAAAGCAAATCAAGGGATGATTGAACTTCCATCAGCTGTTGTCTCAACACCCTTGCCCAATACTAAACAAGCATACCATATTCAAGAGCTGAAAACTCAGCAATCAAGTACAAAGGTTGGCACAATTAAAAATGGGGTTGTGCATAATATGCGTGATGTTTCAAACACTGTTAAGCTTTCAAGTTCTTTTGTAGAGAAGAATGAGCTTCTCGGTGCAAAGAGTAAGAATGGACTATCTGAATTGTATCTGGAGAAAGCTCAGTTTATGGTAGCATAGGTTTATAAAACTTTCAAGATGAAGCAAATTTAATTGAAGCAGGAAAACAAAAGCATCCAATTAAAGAGACAGGGAAGCTGAAAGGAATTCTGGAGGCAAAGGTACGCTTACTTTAGCTACTTTTGCCAATTAATATCATTTTGTTCAAACTTACTTGAAAGATTCGTTGTTCATGGCTGAGAAGTTCTAACAGAAAATGGTCACATATTAGACATCTTATTAGAAGAAACCAATTCTCGTTTCTAGCATTCTGCTGAGCTAGGAAAATTTCATCAGGTGAACAGTTCCCTCTTATATCAGGTGAGCTAGGAAAATTTTAAACAGAAAATTGCCTGAAAAAAAGTAAGGAACGTGTCTGTAAAAGAAATTGTCAAATAATGTGCCCAAACAGAACAGGTGTTTGCGTCACATAATCCACATGTATCTGCATTAAGTAATCACACACGTCATACAAGTATGGTGAATATATTTTAGTGTAGTGAATCATAGAAAATATTTGCTCATAAATCTTTAGAAGATAAACCACCCTAGCCCACCAATCATTGTCAAGAATCAACCTCTTTACTATATGAGCTCTGTTTCATATTCCCTCCACAAGCCAAACATGAACTTGAGAAATTCCATAACAATTATACCATCCCTGCATGGTGTCTTGCTCAGGGACATCAGAACTATTCATACCAGACTTGCTCAAAATAAAACAACTAGCACCGTAGACAAAAAACAAAAAGAAAATTCAAGACCGCATTGAGTTTGAGAATAGAATGTTACTAAATTTGCAAGGTTTTAGCAAATATTACATGCACCACTGGAAAGAATAAGAAAGAAAGAAATAAACACTATAAATATAAATCCAATACATCTGGTAGAATTTTTGAAAGAAAAAATCAGGCAGACTTACAACCAATAGAGCATACAGCAAAGCCACTTTTTGGAAGAGAAAAAGTTTCTACTCCAACCAGAAGCAAGCGCCATTTATCGCACGCATCACAGCAAACCCAGTTCATCACAACAGAAGCAGCCGATCCGTTGCTGGATCCTGAGTGGCAGTTTGGTCTGGCAAAGGCTGAGTATCAAGTTTCAACAATATTTGAAACACAATCTTTTCTCGGAGGCATTTTTTTCCTTTTCTTAAAATTAGATTTTCTGACAAGCTTTCTGTTCATTTCCCTTTCGATCCCTTTGAAGGTGCTCTATCAAAGCTCTCAAACTTCGCTCATTTCAAGATATCTTTGCAGCAAGCCACCTTGACTTCTTTCTTAACATCAACTTGATCTTTCTTGGCATCTTTTGCACCATCTCTATGGAAGTCTTTCAAAGTTTGAATACTTCCTTATGCTTGTACTGTCTTTTCTAGAGGGTTCATCATTTTGTGCTGATAATTCCAAGGGACTTTTTTATGAAGAGGTGAAAGAATAGAACCACCAGGTACTTGATATGACGTCATAATCTGCTTGGAATATGCCATACAAGCCAGCCAAAATCACACGTTATGAAAAAAGGCTCTTAGAATGAGATCCATTCGACAAGACCAATAAAACAAAAATAGGAAGGGAATTGCTTACCTGAATAATAGATAAAGTACTCAAATCAGGTAGGCTCTCTGCTTCAGTCAAATCCAACTGACTTTCACTGGGGCTACTTTCAAGTGATGGGGAAGAAGGCTGAAGGCCTGAGTCAGTGTAAATTGCAGCTTTTTGTGGTTGGAAACAAAGTCAGAATTCACTTAACACCGCATCTCAATTCTTCTTCTCTTCACCAGTCAAGTAAGTATCAGCCTTTGTTTCACAGAAAGTGCTTCATCAACCTTTGCACCATTCAAGGTCATCACACTTTTGTTTGCAAAATCAACGGCTCTCCCTTCTTTTGCTCCTGATCCAGATGAACTTTCCATTGCTATTGAACATAATTTTGCAGATGGGTCTGCATTTACTGGTCTGGCAGTCTTCTGCTATATATGCTGTTAGAATAAAAAAGAAGTAAATATGCTGAAACTATTGATATAACATTTCTCCGTTAGTCTTCTCGTTCACCCTAATTATTTCATCAAGTAATATTTTTGAGTTAAGGATGGAATATAGAAGTCAAACATACCTCCACAGCCCCCTCATTTATGCATTTTTGAAAACTGTAGTTCTGCACTGGCATCAGAGTTTTCTGTTGTAGCAATCTTGAAGGAGGCCGCTCTTGTGCTGGTAAAAATGAGCCATAATATCCAAACTTTGATTTGTGTGGTTCCCAGCATAAATCAGGTTAGAGTAACCTGTACAATTCGACGCATAAAAAACAACATTTCAAAACATTTTTTGCAAACACTGTACAATTAAAATGCAAAATCAAAAGCTCAGCACCATGGGGACCACAATTAAATTTTTTATTTGAGTTGTGTCAATTCCCAGCAAACATTACATGTGAAAGTTGGAAAAATATAAAATATTGCCTGGACTCGAGTTGTCCTTGATTAAAAAATAAGGGGCGTAGTGTATTTCTTTAATTCCAATTTATTAATCTAATGATTCAGGGGTATGCATTGAGTTGATTCAATATTGGCATTATTTTGAGAGAACTTTAGCGCAACTGTCATTTATTGGCAGATGGGATGTAACAATATCTTTGATAATTGACCTCTACCATCGAGATGGACTCCAAAAATTTAACATCGGGACCACTGCACAACATTACCATTGCGCCATAAACCCATTACCCACTTACCACACAAAGCACTTCAATCCTGGTCCTGCAGTACTTCTAAAAGCAGAAGTTCAATGACAGCCTATAAGGCATAACGGTACATTCAACATCTACCCATGACAGTTTGATGTGAAGCAGAGGTGTTTGAAATTAAAATCAATAAGATTGCATTTATACCCACAAAATCCAAACAAGTACATTAGAATACAAAGATAAATTTCTATAAGCCGTGATTTGCGTTCAAAATCATTCTTAGCCCTATTATTTAGGGCATCTACAGTTGATGTAGATTAGATAGAGTCTGAGGCCTTAATAAAGCGCGGCATGTGAAGATGTATTGTGAGGCTATGGATAAGTGAATCACAACCTGATATTTTATACTCTATTATGGTAACTGGTACGATTGTCGTGGGACTTATATCATAGATTGAATCAGCAGCCACATGCCAAGGGATATGTGACAACTCTGCAAGGAGAAACTAGGCTGGAATTGATCCAACGTTGGACCACTGATATTAATTTCATGTTACTATATCCAAGATTACTGGTGTTACAAGTGATCATCAAGCTTTCATTTTGAACTATCTTGGATTTTTTCATTTATGGTTTCTAAAAGAAGATGCTTGTTTTATTGAAAACATGGGATTCATATTGAACTTGGCTTCAAAATTATCACAAATTTGAAATATTATGTCACCATCTTTAAATACATCAATAACTCAGACAAATATTGTGTTCAAAACTATCACCATCATTGCTCATAATTACCAAACACATTTTATACAATACCGCATCAAACATAAAAACAGGGGATAAACTGCATTATCAGATAGAATATGTTACTTTTAACGGGAAGGAAATTGAAAATATATGGTAAAGAAAGGGAATTTAATAGCAGTGAGAAAAAAAAAGTTTGTGGTTTTGGTTTACCAATACTACAGTATTTTCAATGCATGAGGTGCAAGAATCAGTTAAATGACATTTGAGATCAAATTAATTTTATATATTAAGTGGGTATAGTTCAATTGGTTGGGTGGAGAAGCTGTTATTCTTTCTATCTAGTTTGGAATTTCACTTTTGTGATATGTTGTTTTTAGTAAGTAGATTTATATTGTAATGGTTTATTGTTTTAATTGATTAATCTTGTGTTTTTCAGAATCTAAGTTTATTCTAGATATTATTTTTGAAATAAAAAAAAATGTTTAACAAATTTTCCTCAACAAGTTATCTGGAATATATATATATATAAACATCAAATATCTGGAATATATATAGAAACATCAAAAACATGAGAATATATATATATAAACATCAAAAACATGAGTTAAAATAATTGTTTTTGCAAAAGTGCTATATATATATATTAAAAAATAAAAAATAAATAAATAAAAATGTGTAGAGGACCGACACGATCCATTGTTTATCTCCAAGGTCACATTGTAATATCGGGAGCATTAATATGTTGTTAGATATTTGTAGATAAATAAGAACATTATATTTATTGTCGGAATGTTCTCATGGAATGAGAATGAGACCATGGCAAGCCACAAGATGCAACCAGTAGATGAGTGATTTCCATGTAAGTGAGAGCTAGGATGTATACAGATGCTTGGCCCCACACCCAAATTACAATAAAATGTTAGAACAATTAAGAATATGAATATGGTATAAATTAGTATGGACTTATTTTAATTTCAGAACTATTCAGTGTATAAAGTTTAAAAAAAAATCACAAATTTCAATCTTTTTGCACCTTCAAATATAATTTAATAAATAGTGAGGCTTTCGCTTCATAATTTAATAATTTAATATATATTTAGGTTTTCACTTCATAATTTAATAATTTAATATATATTTAAGTTTTTACCTCATTTTTCCTAATCCCTTTTACAGTATAATAGATTTAAGATTAAAATGTATATATACTAATTTAAATAATTTAATATATATTTAGGTTTTCAATTCATAATTTAATAATTTAATATATATTTAAATTTTTACCTCATTTTTCCTAATCCCTTTTACAGTATAATAGATTTAAAATTAAAATATATCTATACTAATTTAAACTGTAATAGATTTAAGATTAAAATGTATCTATACTAATTTAAATATAATATGCAATATAAATAAAATAAATTTAAGATTAAAATGTATCTATACTAATTTAAATATAAATATAATATTTAATATAAATAATAAAACTTTGGTTCCTTTTATTTTTATCTGACTAACATTACACAGACAATGCACAAATACAAAAATCTCTCCCACCCTAGGTTGCACCCTAGGTTGTAGAGCACTGGGCTTCTTTAAATCCTAATATTTATTATTAAGGCAAACATCTTACAGACTAAAGCATCTCTTATCTAGGCAGACATCAGAACTAAAAACTGCAAACCGAAGATATTCGTAAAAAATGTAAAATTAGCTTAGTTGCCACATAAAAAGATTGGATCTGGCATGGAAGAAGATGGCAGCTCCGGTAAGAGCAGCATGTACATTAAACGAGAAGGAAAACACATACCTGATATATCAGCCGAAACAACTCCCTCGAAATCCTTTTGAAAATGTCCTGTACATTCTGCAATTTAAGATCCTGACACCAAGAAAATAAGCTCCTATTCGGATTCCTCCGCTGTTTCCTCTTCTTCCCGAACCTTTCTTTCGGAGTGATAAAGAAGATGGTACACCCGAATCGTATTCTTCGAGTGCTTATTGCTTGCCAGAAATCCTACTTCTGCAATTGGTAGGTCACCGGGTTATTATAATAAGTTGTGGTTTCCGTAGTTTTCCCATGTTACAACTTCCGTACCAATTTGATCGATCCGAAATGAATTGGTTAAACATTCCACCAGGGAGCCCGATCTTGACTCTTATTTGTGGTATTCATTCTCGTTCGGCTCTTGGAATCACATCCAGCAGTGGTTGGAACAGCTTGCAAAATCCAACCACTTTACCTACTGAAAATGTCCTGTACATTCTGCAATTTAAGATCCTGACACCAAGAAAATAAGCTCCAGTTAATAAGGGACATATGTAGCCAGGTATATAAAGGACATTTATAGGCAAGGTATAAATAATAATAGTAACCAGGGAGCAATGAGCAACAAATGGTAAGATTTTCAATTATACTCGTACATCACCAATGCAAATAGAAGATTACCGTACACGGCATATGACTCAAAGACTGCTAATCACATGCAATATAAAACCCACTGCCAGTAACAACGCACATTCATAGACAAAATAGCCCCAACATAGCCCCCAATCACAGCTAAGAAACAAATAAGAAATGCAGGCTCCAAATACAATCATAGAACATACAAAAGAGCAATTCGGACCCTAAACCCAATAGCAGGAGGCACGCACACTTGATATAGGTATCTGCAACCAATGGCACGAAGGATGAACAAACAAAATGGAAATTTTGTAATATCAATTCGAAAACTACTTGTAGTGCAACATAGACTAACCAGTAACACTGGCAAAACACCGCAGTATAAATTCCAATGCAGTTTTACGCAGAATGACCTGAAACCCATTTACAATACATGGGAAGGTACTGTCTAGATCATCTTTGCAGGAATGATTGCCGACCTCCACTTCTTCTATATCATTCTTCTCCATTGTCCACCCACCAGAGCCCCGATGCCAATAACTACTAGACTGATGCTGATGTTGATGCTGCTGCCAGTGATACCAGTTCATGGCAAGTACTCCCCATGGCATCAAAACGCCTTACAACAACAATCACAGATTGCATAAAATAAGTTTTAACTGAAAGGGTCATGCAGTTCTTTATTTTGTGGAGGAGAAAAAGAAACCAATGAAGATTAGTGAAAATTAGAAACGCAGAACGAATGCTGAGAATATAGAAATATAAAGCAATGAGAAATTGCATAAATGGAAAGAATTTGCGAATTCTTTCCATTTATGCAATTGTTTCTGTATCCTCGTTGCTTTCTATTTCTCAGCAATTGTTTTTCAATTTGTTTCTATAATATTTCTCATTCTGCATCTGTTTCTGTGTTCATATTTCTCCTCTTTAGCATTTGTTTCTGACCGCCATGTCTTACCCATTCCCAACGCCATTACTCCACTCCCGGATCTCAATAACTCGAAGCTGCGCCCCCTTCTATTTTCCAATCAAATTCAGGCCACCCATTCCATTTCATACATCATGAACCTTTCTCTGCCCACTGTCCCAAACCCCACCAAATTCCTCCATTCCCTCTCCCTCAATCACTTCGATAACAATAATGCATGGACTGATCCAAAGTCCCCGTTCTTCTTCATCAAACCAGCCCCTTACCTGTTATTAGTAGTTATACCCACAATCTCTGGTATATGATTAGCATTTCCTACCTTAACACCACCTACAATCACCATTTCTCCGCTGCCTAGTTGTTGTCGACCTTTTCCGCCATCGTAATCGACAAAGATATGTCTTCTAGAAGGTGGTAAGTATGTATTATTTTTACATGTATACAAATTTGGGGTTACGTTACGTAAATACGGTCTCATTTTTAGTTGGGCATACAATTGTATAGATTCTTCAACACCATTGAAATAGTATGCCGGAAGATCCAAGTTCCCTCTAAATATTAATGAAATAATGAAATAAAGTATAGGATTTATTATATTTGATTTATTTTATCTTGAGTAGGTTTAATGGTTAAGAACATGTCTTTTTTCTTAAGAAGTCACATGTTCAAATCTAAAAGAAGTAGGGTATGTATACCTCTATAGACTTTAATAATGGTTGTGACCTAATATGATATCCTTGAACACTTCAAAACGATTTTTGTGGAATAACTACATTTTCAAAATTTACTATAGAATCGTACTAAAATTATCAATAAGTATTCTCTATATATTAATGCTTGATTTCTAAAAGTCCAAAAACAATTAGAATTTATGGATTTCTTAAAATCCATAAAGACAATNTTTCCGTAGTTTTCCCATGTTACAACTTCCGTACCAATTTGATCGATCCGAAATGAATTGGTTAAACATTCCACCAGGGAGCCCGATCTTGACTCTTATTTGTGGTATTCATTCTCGTTCGGCTCTTGGAATCACATCCAGCAGTGGTTGGAACAGCTTGCAAAATCCAACCACTTTACCTACTGAAAATGTCCTGTACATTCTGCAATTTAAGATCCTGACACCAAGAAAATAAGCTCCAGTTAATAAGGGACATATGTAGCCAGGTATATAAAGGACATTTATAGGCAAGGTATAAATAATAATAGTAACCAGGGAGCAATGAGCAACAAATGGTAAGATTTTCAATTATACTCGTACATCACCAATGCAAATAGAAGATTACCGTACACGGCATATGACTCAAAGACTGCTAATCACATGCAATATAAAACCCACTGCCAGTAACAACGCACATTCATAGACAAAATAGCCCCAACATAGCCCCCAATCACAGCTAAGAAACAAATAAGAAATGCAGGCTCCAAATACAATCATAGAACATACAAAAGAGCAATTCGGACCCTAAACCCAATAGCAGGAGGCACGCACACTTGATATAGGTATCTGCAACCAATGGCACGAAGGATGAACAAACAAAATGGAAATTTTGTAATATCAATTCGAAAACTACTTGTAGTGCAACATAGACTAACCAGTAACACTGGCAAAACACCGCAGTATAAATTCCAATGCAGTTTTACGCAGAATGACCTGAAACCCATTTACAATACATGGGAAGGTACTGTCTAGATCATCTTTGCAGGAATGATTGCCGACCTCCACTTCTTCTATATCATTCTTCTCCATTGTCCACCCACCAGAGCCCCGATGCCAATAACTACTAGACTGATGCTGATGTTGATGCTGCTGCCAGTGATACCAGTTCATGGCAAGTACTCCCCATGGCATCAAAACGCCTTACAACAACAATCACAGATTGCATAAAATAAGTTTTAACTGAAAGGGTCATGCAGTTCTTTATTTTGTGGAGGAGAAAAAGAAACCAATGAAGATTAGTGAAAATTAGAAACGCAGAACGAATGCTGAGAATATAGAAATATAAAGCAATGAGAAATTGCATAAATGGAAAGAATTTGCGAATTCTTTCCATTTATGCAATTGTTTCTGTATCCTCGTTGCTTTCTATTTCTCAGCAATTGTTTTTCAATTTGTTTCTATAATATTTCTCATTCTGCATCTGTTTCTGTGTTCATATTTCTCCTCTTTAGCATTTGTTTCTGACCGCCATGTCTTACCCATTCCCAACGCCATTACTCCACTCCCGGATCTCAATAACTCGAAGCTGCGCCCCCTTCTATTTTCCAATCAAATTCAGGCCACCCATTCCATTTCATACATCATGAACCTTTCTCTGCCCACTGTCCCAAACCCCACCAAATTCCTCCATTCCCTCTCCCTCAATCACTTCGATAACAATAATGCATGGACTGATCCAAAGTCCCCGTTCTTCTTCATCAAACCAGCCCCTTACCTGTTATTAGTAGTTATACCCACAATCTCTGGTATATGATTAGCATTTCCTACCTTAACACCACCTACAATCACCATTTCTCCGCTGCCTAGTTGTTGTCGACCTTTTCCGCCATCGTAATCGACAAAGATATGTCTTCTAGAAGGTGGTAAGTATGTATTATTTTTACATGTATACAAATTTGGGGTTACGTTACGTAAATACGGTCTCATTTTTAGTTGGGCATACAATTGTATAGATTCTTCAACACCATTGAAATAGTATGCCGGAAGATCCAAGTTCCCTCTAAATATTAATGAAATAATGAAATAAAGTATAGGATTTATTATATTTGATTTATTTTATCTTGAGTAGGTTTAATGGTTAAGAACATGTCTTTTTTCTTAAGAAGTCACATGTTCAAATCTAAAAGAAGTAGGGTATGTATACCTCTATAGACTTTAATAATGGTTGTGACCTAATATGATATCCTTGAACACTTCAAAACGATTTTTGTGGAATAACTACATTTTCAAAATTTACTATAGAATCGTACTAAAATTATCAATAAGTATTCTCTATATATTAATGCTTGATTTCTAAAAGTCCAAAAACAATTAGAATTTATGGATTTCTTAAAATCCATAAAGACAATGTCCCCTTTTACCATAGGATAAGTAGAAATTTTTTTTGTAAATAAAAATTGTATTGCCTTATAAGGTCGTCATAACAGTACACATGTTAATACAAGAGCCAAAATCGGCCACATGTTCTACCAAACAGATGGAAACTAGAACAGAGGACCAAATGTCGTGATGTTTCTGCAATGTAGGAAGGTAGGAAGCCATGAACAAAAACTAGATCTTCTATGATAGTTATGACAAAAGAAACAGAGTGGTAGAAGAAAACAGTGAAATTAAACAGTGGGTGATTCTGGATTGCCTTCGTTTCCACGAGGTCGATGCCAGGTAGGAGTGAAAACGAACGGTTGGGTGCATGTCGGACATCTTTGTTTGTCTGGCTCGCCTGAGAGGGAATCGAACATCATATCCAAGTGGCGACTAAGGATGGTGTGTTGGTGTAGTTGCTCTGCCATATCCCTTCACATAGCAAAGATAAGGTCTAAGTGTTTTGGTGAGAGGCGATAGGTGCTAGTCCATTCTAGCTCTATAGCTATGACGAGTGGAGGTTGACCGGTTGGAAGGGCCTCCTCATTGTGCTCTACCTAAGGGATTTCTTCTTCAATTATGCAGGTTTCCATTGCCATTGCCAAGTCAAATCCTTGAGTAGACTGACCAGAAGTGTTGGGCGGGGTTTGAATGTCAGGGACTATGTAAAGGAGGGAGGTCGGAGGGATTTGTGGCAGGACTGTAGATATCTCTTCCACGAAATAGGTCATAAGAGGTCTATCATCCAGCCAATTTTGAACAGTTGAAGGGGAAGGCATCATCGAAGGGCTATTGTGGCTGACCAAGGAGGAGTGGGGCATGGAAGGAGGGGAGGAGGAACTCAGCCTGTGTTTTCGGGCCACAAAGTTGTAGTAATTTGGCTCGTGCTTGGGCTTACCTCTTTCCCTAAACATGACGGAGGGGGAGATGAGAAAGGAAACTAGGAGCAAAGTGGAATAGCAAGAAAGGAAATAGTCTAGGTAGATGCATAAAACCAATGACAAAACCATATCCAAATAACTATTACCATTTCTTACCTCCCAAAATATAGCTGAGTTGGGAAGGAGAAGTGTCGAGAAGGCTGAGTGGACAGGGCTCGTGCGACTCATACCAGTCTAGGCTTGTTGCCCCTGTTGCATTGAATGCTTCATTAAACTAGCGTATGTATGTGATCTTGTCAATTTAATGTCGCCCATGCCGCAAGGTCTAGACGAGGGGGTGGCGGCAAGGGAAAATAAGTCCTCAGTTTGCATGGAAACTAGTTGTCACCCCATCTGGGGCATAGGATTAGTAGAATTGATTGTCTACTTCTTCTTATTTCTATGTTAGCCTCTTTACTTTGTTAACAAGGTCCAAAACAATAAATTAAATTGAAGAATGTCATCTCTTTGTTATTGTTGATGTCTTATCCCTCTTCCATCAAAATTCTTGTCCAAGCACTCCTTAATTTGATCTTTGGAACTTTTGACCTTGACATTATCCTATTAGTTAAAATTGGCAAGAGTCCAATTTTTTAAGCTCGTAAAGCAAGGTATATGAGAAAATTGAAGGGATAACCATGGGCCCCCTATTGCCCATCATCACCTATAATACCCCAAGGCCGAGCCCCTGCTGAATTGTAAACATGTTTTGTAGGCTGGTGAGCCAAGTGATTATAAGCTGGGAGGATTATGTGATGTTTATGCCAGAGAGCCTAGATGCTAAAGGCAAGTGAGCCTATTTTTGTATATGTAAACACTCATATCATTAATATAAAACATTGTTGCATGTAAACCGACCACGATAAAATAGAATGGGGGAATAAACTCCATTAGGAAGGGAAAGGGAGGGGCTAAGAGCCTAGTGAGGGGGCTAAGCTAGAGTGCTTATTGCCAAAGTAATATTATAATAGTATTCCTAAAGATTATGGTGAGGATAATTATTTTATCCTAAGTTCTTATGGGAAGGTGAATGAATCCCAAGTGGAGAGAAAACGAGCTCCTGGAGAGCCATGTGTCATCCAGGGCGCATGCAAATATATGTGGGGAATTAATCAGTTTTGGGGATATTTTCCTCACACACTCAGCCATTCACACAGTCAGACATTCTCTCCATAGTTGAACCTCCTCCATCGTCGACCTATGTAACTTGCACGCACCTGTACTTGCTTGAGTCGTACCCTGCCTTACCGGTTGGTTATTGTTGCCATCATTTGTGCCATACCCGAGTTCTGTTGCTGCCATCGCCCTTACCCGTTTGACTTAGGAGCTGGACAAAAGATGTAGGTTGTCAAGCCTGTGGGTTTGAAGAGGCAGGTTGTCAGACCCGTGGATTGAAGAAGTAGGTTGACAGGCCTGTGAGCAACTCTCTCTAGGTGAGAGAGATTGTTGGGGAAATGAATCCTCCTGGAGGGAGCCTAGCAGCAACTACAAAGCTCTGGGAATTCTTGTCTGGCTTGTTGTTGAAGCCCTGGAAGGGAAGTGGACTAGTCGATTGATTGTTGAACAATGAAGGTGTATACTTCCTAGGGTGGGACAGGCATTTGGGGAATGAGAGGCCGTGAGTTGTGTGCATAAGTTTGTTCCTGGGAGGGAATCCTTCCTAATGTACTCTGCGACTTTTTGTAGTCTCATCCTAGCTTAGGAATCTGTTTTCCTAGGTGGATTTTAGTCCCAACTCGGGGGTGACCCACTGCTGAGAGTGATGAGCAGAGTGGTCTAAGGCTGGGAGGTTCGTGGAAGGTCTGCACGCAGTTGGTGGACATTAATTAAAATATAAGTATCAATTATGTTAATGTCACATGCTGTGTTTAAGTACATGTATGTTATTTATAAGGCTTGCATGTATGTTTTACTATTAATTATGCATGAATCTGTGTTGTAGAAGAATGTTTATGTCTGTTTAATTCTATATATATATATATATATATACATGAAGAAGCTTTTCAAGTGGTGTGCCCCAACAGGGGGTTGGTGGTGTGTTACAATGTGGTATATGAGTTTCAACAGAGCAGAATTGTGGTAGCATGCCCCAACCCTGGAATGGCGAGGAATGCTACATCACCAATCGCCCATAAGTTGTAAAATCATAAACATGGCGCAATTTTCATTAAACAAATCATTCTTCTAAAGTTTTCAAAATGACAAAAGTATCCACATTCCAAAACATCTACATTCATTATAAATATTGTTTGGTTAAATTGAAACCAAATAACTTCTAGTTTATGCTTTAGGAATTTGAAATTAAAGAATATTCTATTATATCAAAAATTACTCAAATGGAAAGTGAAATAACCTACTTACAATCATAAATTTTACAATCATAAATTATTCACTAAGTTCAAAAAACATTAATTAAAATCCAAGAAATTTAAATTTCATTGACCATTCATAATTTGAAGATAAAACATAGAAATAAAAAACTTAATATGATGAAACACTACTCCAAAATGTCAATTTAAAATGTATGTTCATGTCAAAGACAATTTAAAAAAAACAAATACCAACTAAAATCTCAAATACAAATTATCAAAGAAATCATTAAAAAACATTTACTACAACTTTAAAACTTCATTTCCAAACTCAAGGTAGGAAATCGAAGTTCACTCATTCTTGGTAAAAAATCACAATACTAATCTTTAATTGAATAAAAAAAAAATTCCAGAGAAAATTGCACATTATATTTTTGAAAATATAATCCTTTTACTTGGTTGTCTCATCACATAACTAGTAAAACCAGTCATATAACTAGTCTTCAGTTCCATTTGGTTCTATATCAAGATTACAATCAACTGCATATTCTCAGCAAAACCCCAAGGTAGAAAATATTGTCCATGCATCAAAATAACAAATCATTGCATATGCAGAAAAAAAAACCGCTACTAGAAAAAACTTAGATCATGCCAGGAAAAGCATAGATACAAAATTACAACTTTAAAAGGATGATAGGTCCCTCATGGTCTTCATTCCATTGGTTGTAGGCGATATGACCCCCGTGCGAGTGTAAATCCTTTTTTGACAGTCCATCAGCCATTCTATTTCTTTCTCGATAGATATGAGCAAAAGAAATAGACTTGAAAAAAGGCATTAAGTCAGATATTCTATTTTTCCAGCTCTCCAGATTGGCCACCTGTAATATGCCTTTACCATTAAGCCAATTTATAACAGTCAATGAGTCCCCCATCAAATGCAGTTCTTGAATACTGAGGCTTTTGGCTAATATAATGGATGCCCAAGCTCCCATAAGTTTCACCTTAGAATTAGTACCTGAAATACAATTTAATGTCCATAGGTATTCAAATAAATTATTAATTTGGATTACTCCTCCCACTCCACATAGATTTTCATTGTGTTGTGAGGCCCCATCAAACCATGCAAGAACCTTGTCTTCGGGGAAAGAGATAGGTTGTAGTCTTTTTTAAGAGACCACAGTATTGATTTGCTTCATGACCACAAATCCTCTTGCAATAAAGAGGATTTTATTCGTCGATGGTGATCGTTCTTCAAAAAGTTTTTTGTTCTTGTCCTTCCATATAAACCAACAAATGAAGGCAGCCAGCTCTCTAATTGGATTGTTTTGAAAAGACCAGTTTTGAAAGCATTCAAGAACTGTATCTCCATTCCATCCATTTGCCAAGTTTAAGCTCAATTTAACTTTTTTCCAAATTAAAACTATGAACGGGCAGCTAACAAATAAATGTTGGCTCGACTCTTCATTTGATCTACACATAAAACAAATACCAGGGCCAGACCAACCCCTCCTTTATAGGTTTTTCCATGTGAGAATCTTATCCTCCAATAAAAGCCACAAGAAAAGTTTAAGTTTTAAAGGACAACTCCATTTCCATAAATGGATTCTCCACCCTTCAGCCTTCCCCGACCATAACTTGTTAGAAAGAGTATTGTAAACATTTTTCACTGAGATAAGACTTGTATTATCATCTCCTATCCAAGAAAGTTCATCAGGATTTTCCTTAGGACAATGCCAACATGCAAAAGAAAGTTTCTATATTTTTCCCACTCACAACCAAGCTCCCCCTCCAATCCCAACTCAGTGCTAGTAATCCAATTCTGACCCAGCAGGCTAAAAGATGATGGGTGACTTGCTTGATATAGAAAAAAGATGTGTTTTCTATTAATTTCACAAGTCAGATCCTCCGAAAGAATGGAAGCTTATTTCAAACCACTAATAGTATCCCTCCCAATAATGATCGCTTTCCCCGAACGAGGAGTCCATGCTACCCTATGAAGGATGATTGGAAAAGTGTTTAGGATTTTTTTCCAAGATTGGGAGCCAAAGGATAAAAAACTCTCAGTCGACCGCAACCAAGTGCTCACGGGAACATGTGGTGAATATTTCTCTTTGATAACCCGGTGCCAGATTCTCGGCTTCATCAAAGCACGCCATAAAGTATTAATAGCTAAATCTCTATAGAAAACAAAGATATTACGTAATCCCCATCCTCCAAGTTGTTTAGACTTTGCTATAGCTTGCCAATTACAAAGATGGTAGCACTTTTTTGCTTTACTCCCAGACCAAAGGAAAACATAACTAAGTCTGTGTAACATAGTTAACACAGTTATAGAAATATGGGCGAGTGTCGTCCAATACACCGGTAAACTTTCGAGCACAGCTTTTATAGGAACTAATCGACCTCCCAAAGTGAGCCACTTATTACACCAAAGGTTGATCCTTGACTCAAACCTGTCAACTAACCATTGCCAATCCATAGTTTTATAGCTCCCTAGCTTCAGATGATAACCCAAATATTTGAAGCCTAAGCTAAGATATTTAACAGGATAACCGAGAACATCAACAAATTTCCGAAGGGATCCAGCGTCAACAACCGCATGCAAAACAGTGGATTTTTGGATGTTTATGATCAACCCTGAAGCCCGACAAAACACTTGAACTATACTTTGTATTTTTTCCCATTCGGCTAAAGAAGCTTTTGTCATAATAAGAATGTCGTCCACAAAAAGTAAATGTAGGATCCTTATCAAACTGGATACTTTAATTCCTGTTACCTGACCATCAGATTTTGCTTTCTTTAAAGCCAGACTAAGCCCCTCCATGACCAAGATAAATAGTAAAGGAGATATCGGGCATCTCTGTCTCAAACCTTTACTACATTTAAAGAAATGTGTAGCCTCTTCATTTATTAAAGTAGCAAAGGTAGTGGAACTTACACAAACCATGATCCAATTTGTGGTCTTTAACCCAAAGCCACAATGATGAAGTACAAGTCTTAAAAAATCCCAACTTGTACAGTGGTAAGCCTTCCTCAAATCAAGTTTCAGTATTAATGTTTGCATCTTCTTTGTTCTAATGTTGTGAAGACATTCTTGTGCAGTTCCTATAGCATCTAAGATTTGCCAACCTTTGATAAATCCAAGTTGTTCTTCTGAAAGTACTCTGGATAGAATTGGTCTTAGTCTTTTTGCAATGACTTTTGAAATTATTTTGTAACAAAGGTTACAAAGAGAGATTGGTCGAAAATCATTGAAAACTTCAGGTTTATTGACTTTTGGGATCAAAGCCACAAAAGTGGAGTTGATCGAAGAAATGACCTCCCCTTTCAATCTCGTTTCCTCGACCATTTCCACCAAATCCTGACCTAGGAGCTCAAAAAAACAATGATAAAACTCAACAGTCCAACCGTCAGGTCCAAGGCTTTTATCTCTGGCAAAACCTTTAATAACTTCAAAAACTTCATCCTTTGTTACTTCCTTTTCTAAATCCTGAACCTCCAAAGCATTTACAAAAGTGGGAAATAATCTAACTAATTCCAATCGTTCTTCCATGAAAGGCTGGCCTGTATCATTGAAAAAGGAGTTGAAATGTCTGATTGCTTCATCTTTGATAGCTTGTTGTCCCTAGTGTACTTTTCCTTCCTCGTCATTTATTTCCCAGATAAATTTCTTGTTTCTTCTATGACTAGCATAAAGATGAAAAAACTTTGTATTTCTATCTCCACTCTTAATCCAAATCGCCTGACTTTTTTGTCGCCGGTTCTCTTCTTCTGCCAATAGGTAATGATTTCTTTCAAATTCAAGCTTGGACAAATTTATAGAATCCTCCATAGTAGAAAGTCTCAGATTTATAATAGTGTATACTAAATCAATTGCTTTCTCAACTTTTAACAAATCATCTTGGTCCTTTTGTCTTTTCACTTTGGCCCATACCCTAACTCTTTCCTTTAAAAGCGATAAATTTTTAACCAATCGTCTTTGAGCTCCAATTGTATTTATATGTCGAGGATCATTCCATACTTGTCTAGCAATTTGCACAAAGGAATCATCCTTTAACCACTCCGGATTTAATTTGAAAGGAGAAGCGACTGTCGAAAAACATGATCTGAATTCCAACAACACAGGAGCATGATCAGACAAACAGGGATACTCAACCCAAGTTCGAAATTTCTGAAATAAGAGATTTTGCTATAAGGAAATGGTCAAGTCTCTTTGTAATTCATGCATCACCTAATCTGCCATTTCGCCAAGTCGCCACTTTTTTCACTGGAGCTACATCAACTAGGTCATTTTTCTGAAAAAGAGCTTTGAAGAAACCTACCAATGAGTCCAGTTGCGCTGACTTTCCCCATATTTCAGTTGGGGAAGTTGTTAAGTTTAGATCACCTGCTAGAATTAAATCATTGAGTCTTAAAAAACTAGAATCCTCTAACGCTTCCCAGAAAACTTTGCGATCCTGACAGGGTCCATAAACATTTAGAAAAGAAAGCCTTCTTTTGTCCAATCTTGATGTTCCCGACAAAAAATCCCACCAATACATAAATAAAGAGCCAAATCAAACAAGGAAGGGTCCCATGACACCAAAAGTCCTCTAGAGGTTCCAACTGCACTGACCGCACATACACACTAGTCCGGTTTTAACTTATTCATGGAGGATCTGGCTTTTTCCGCTAACACCAACGTCTCTTGAAGAAAAATGATATTTGGAGAAGTTTTACACAGTAATCTACGAAAGGAGGCCATTTTTAGGGGCCCTCCAATCCCTCTTAAATTTGTGGTGAGCAAAATCATGGTTTAACCCTGGCTTGGGCCTTTATGCCTCTAAGCGCCCTTTGTTTAGAAGAAGAAGCAGGAGTATCCAAAGTTTTTATACCAGCCCCTGCTAATTGTCGGCCACTTCTTGTTTTAAGAGGAGAAAGCTCAAAGCCCAAGCCTCGTGACCACGCAGGGTCTGAATAGAAGGAAGTAACACTTGGCTTACGGGACTCCGAATAACCTATCTCTGTCGATCTGTCCACGGGAGTATTCCCAATATAAGTCATTAACAGGATAGGGGTCGTAGACTTTGCTAGTGGGGAGATCAAATCAGACAGAATCCTATTCAAAACTGAATCACTTGTAGGCGATTCCCTATAGCCCGGGACAAAATGCAAATCATCACCTTGCATCGAAGGTTCAGGAATACTAGCAAAATCCCTCACTATCGGAAAAACATTCAAATCATCACTGTGTACCGGAGGAAAAGGTAAATTGACGGAGGCCGAGACTACAGGAAAAACCTCTAATGGGGGTTTTTCTCCCATCCCACCCAAGACAGGCTCAACATCAACTAACACGGGTGACTTATCTCTAACAAATTCCTTCCCAAAAGATGAAACAGGGGTAAGATCCTTATTTAAAAGTTCTCTCTCCCATAAAGATAAAGAGTTAAAAATACTTGGACAGAAGAATTTTAACTTACCAACAAAGGATGTGTCCTTATCCTCAGGGTTGTCCTCCATGCTTAGTGTCAGAGACTTCGCTACCTCATAATCATCCACCAACCTAGAAACTGTGTCTCCAAATTCTTCATCCGATGTGCCATTTTCATCATTTGCTCCCTGAATAAAGGTACAATTACTTCTCAGGTGCCCTATCCGTCTGCACCTAGAACAACGGAAAGGCAGACCTAAATAGTCCAACCTTTGAGTGAACAAGATGTCTCTCCATTATATTTCTAAAACTTCTGATAAACCCGCATGGGTGTCCACCTCAACCAAAATTCTAGCCATTTGTTTGTCACTTGAAAGTAATGCATCTTCATAGACCCCGATATAGCGACCCATACAATTTCCTATCGTCTCCAGTGCTCTGTGATTCCACAATTGTAAGGGCAGGTTTGGGAGAAGCACCCATAAGTGTCGAAAACTAAAATACTCAGTGGTTGGATTGAAATTGAATCTCCATCTTTTTAACATTAAGCTTCCACCATCAATTCTCCAAAAAACCTCCAGAATACGTTTAGTATCTCTCGGGCTTCTAAAGACAAAGCCTAACCATCCCCGAGATAAAGAAAGGAAAACATGACAGTAGCCTAAAAAAGGAAGCCAATTTTTCTTTACCCATTCCTCTAGCTGAGTGGAACAACGAGAGCGATAGGCCACCCTAGCAACTACGGCACAGAGCGCCAAGTTGCAGGATTCTTTCAAACCGACATCGCCCCCCATGACCAACCTTCGTCTCTGTCTCTTTGGTTTCCAGACTTTGGTGGTGCGTCTCTCCTTAACAAACTTATCCGAAGGATTAGTCGCTTGGGACTTAGAGTTCTTAGTCCTATGTTCTCCGCTCCTCACACCAGCAACCTCTTCGCTTAGGCAACCTTGGTTTGTCTTCGGGGAGATAGGGAGATCTCTTCCATGTTTAACACTCGTATATGTGAGGTAAGGGTCCTTTACAGAAGTTTTAAGTGGAGATGTGAAAGCCTTCTGTGGTGACCTTTCAAGACTGCAAGATCCATTAATAACGTTTAATGAACGACGGTTGGCCTTATTTAAGTCACATAAAGAGTCTATCGATGCAAAAAAGCCATTCCTCGCCCATTGTTCCTCGTCAGTCGCGCTAAGCAAGGCGCTGACCTCACACCCCATAAGGATGGCACTCGAAACCCCACAAAGGGCTCCACCTCTGCTTCCAGTCAAATCAATCTACTGTGTGATCAGTGGAGAATCATTAACTAACTCGAAAACGCCAAGCCTGTTAAAAACAAGGAAAAGACAGTAGTTTTGAACCAAGCCAGAGAAACCGCCTGGAAAGTCTCAAGAACCAAGTCAGAAAAAACTGCCTGGAAAGTCTCACCAGTAATGGCTAAAAACCCCAAAAAACCTGGAAAATTTACGGATCCCTCACTAGAAACCAATGCTAAAACTCCTCCCAAACAATAGTCTGTCCCCACCAACCTCATCCATCAAAAAGATTAAAAAAACAAGAAGAAACAGAGGGTATTTTCATAAACAAGAGAATCCAAAAAAGTCGTTCCAAACAAACATAAAATCTCGCCCATCCTGTAGTCTTCACCGTGAAACCTGCAACAAAACCAAAATTTAAGATTCAAAAAAAACTTTAAACCTCACCCATCCTCTAGTCTTCATTTTGTCTTTTTGAACTTTTTATGTTTTGGATTTTAGATTTCAAATCAATTAAATAATTTCTTACAAACACAAATTATTAAAAAGACCAAAACTTTAAAAAGAAAATAATGCATTTATTTGAAAACTATATATGCATCCTCTCAAAAGTTGAGGAATTTAAGTAATTTCACCGCTCTATATTTCCAATAATATATAATCATCAAGTAACCATTAATCTTATCTTATCTTTTGATTTTGGGTTTTCACAATATATATAAAAGGTAAGGTCTGGGATAATTCTTTATGAAAGCATAATTATTCTTCCATTCAATCCATAATAATTATTTCACACCTACATTAACCTTTTTCAATTGTTTTGACTTTGTTGCTAACTTTTAGGATTCATCTTATTGGACTTGTTTTTATGTGAGTTTTAAATAATAACTTACAATAACTAATTTACATTTGTTGTTAATGGTTGTCTTTCATGTGAGTTGTGTTTCTTGGTAAGTGTTAATTTTAATGTTTTAGGCGTGTAGCTTTTAAGTTGAATTTTGAATTCTTGAATTTCACTTTTAGAATTTTTCAAATTATGAATTTCTCCAATTAAATTGTTAGACAAAAATTGATATGCATGTCCCATAATTTTATTATTGAGGGATAATTCTAAGATCCACAAACCCCTCAACTATTGGGTAACAATCCCATTGGAGCATCACCTACACTTAATCATTTCTTTGTTTGCATCGGATACAAAGGTAAAGGTTTTTCTACTACATCACAAGGATCAATACAAAGTTAACCGCCATATATCTCTATGGAAATATCTCCACCTACTAAGTCACATACTCACTTAATTTTCTATGAAAAGATTCTAAATACAAGATTGGATACTCACTTAATTTTCTATGAAAAGATTCTAGATACAAGATTTATCCATATCAATCTTCAAGGTTAACGGCCATATATACCTATAGAAATATCTCCACCTACTAAGTCACATACTCACTTAATTTTCTATGAAAATGTTCTAAATACAAGATTAGATATCTCCACCTACTAAGTCACATACTCACTTAATTTTCTATGAAAATATTCTAAATACAAGATTGGATAATGACTTAATTTTCTATGGAAAGATTCTAAATACAAGATTTATCCATATCAATCTTATATGTGTTGAAAATAAACATGGATTATTTCTAGAACCCAATAAAGTATATATCTTTTTTAAGGGAAATAAATTTTCTCCAATGAAGTGAAAATTTAAAAAGATTTTTTGGACGCCCTTTTCTTCTAAAAATAAAAATACATGTACTTTGGCTGCTAGGGCTTCCATAACCCTGGTCCAACTAAAATTGTGTGTATGATTGTTCACCATATAAACTTAGCAAACAAAATATCTCATTGGTGAATAAATACTTCCATGAATGTTCTCATCTTTCTGTTGATTTTGTTAGATATTATGTATCAATCAGACTTGAATATCCATTTAAATCTAATAGCTCTTATTAGATCAAATCCAACAACCTATAATCCACTACACCATCATTCAATACTAGGTAGCAAACTAGATATTGACCTTCTCTTATTGTGAGCAATGGTACTAATACGGCTGCATGTGCAATGGTACCAATACAGTTGGGATATAGGTTTGTTTTCAACGCAGTCAGCACAGGTCGCAGTCTATATTTCTAATGCAACGAATTATAAGACCGACAATACGGCTCCTTCATAATTACAAGCAGCTCTTCCAAAGGCTTTTGAATGGTAAAATGATAATTTCATTTATTTTTTTAAGCTGTTGTATAGGTGTTGTTTAATTGTATTTTTTTTTTTTTTAATTAGGTAGCATCTCTTGAATTGCATTCTCCTTCTTCTGTGAATGATAACTTAGATTGCTAACAGCTACGGTTTTGATAACAGTTCAAATAAATACACAGCAATGAATTGATGTGGAAGCTTCTGTTATAGCATTTTGTGACAGTGCCTTCATTCGATTTATAAGCAACAACAATAACCTTCTTTAACTTTGGCAACTTTTCTCTTTCTATTTCTTAGTTTTTTCTACTAACTAAGCTTGATAAGAATGTTTTAGGATAAACTTTTTAAGTTTTGGTTATTTTCAGGGGATATTTTTTGTTTAATTTTGTGTGATATTTGGTTCGTTGGATCTGCAATTTTGAGTGGCTAAGTGAATATAATCTAGATTATGTTACCAGATTATGGGGAAAAAGGTCAAAACATAGAAAGTTTAGACAATACGGATAAGAATTTGTATATGTTATGAAAAGATTAAGGGCCAACAGAGATTTTTAATTTCATGAAGTAGCATTGGTGAGGTCTAATTATTCTTTTAATAGTACAGCTTGTGTGAGCTTAATGGTTAAGAATATGTGTTTCCTCCTTGGAGGTTACAGGTTCAAATCCAAGGTTAAGTTAAAAAAAAAAATACCCAAACACATTCAAAATTTGTAAAACATTATTTTTTGAAAAATTGATATGTTGTGCACCCCAAATAACTAAATGCACCATGGCATCTTTATATAAGGCACATCATTAAAGGGTAAAATGAAATTTTATATTTCAAAATATTAGTCCATGGTACTTGCAAATCATATAAGCATACCCTTTTTGGTGCAATATTTTTTAAAAAATCACTTGTTGATGCGCTATGGACATATAACCACATGGATGTATTGTATATAGGGCAAATCACAATAGGTTTTTTTTTTTATACTAATCTAATTTTTCATTTTTACTATCCATGAATGCTCCCAAAACCTTCAAGCATTGATGCACTTTGTCTCCGTGAAAACATCCCATTATCTCATGCTTTTGAATTGTTGGATTTCACTAACAATTTTCATCCACAATGAATTCTAGTTCGTTTTTGAAATTGTCAAAACCCTCCAAATTGAGTTTTTTTTTATTTTCAACAACCATGCCTCCTTTATAGAAACAAGACTAAGAAAATTCTTTGTTATATCCTAATTTACATTATCATATATGTGGTTTTCAAATTTAGCTTGTAAATTCAATTTTTTTTTCGATTTTTGGAAAAAAAAAATGTTGCAGTGTGACTCTTTATATTTTTATGGACCCTATAACAATGTCTTTACAAGCCACATCACCGATGATACTTCATGGCATTCTACACACCAAACATTTGAATATGATTGGCATGTAAATGTATTGTGATTTTGGGTGTGATATAAAATGTTATGTGTCTAGTGTCACCATTGCATGGGATGCACATATGGATGATT
>SNQJ01S0025726.1:21801-50760 GCA_010110895.2 Picea sitchensis
ATATGATTAGATAAGATTCATTCCAACTACAAACAATTATCATTTCAAAGGGTAAAACACAAGAAATGTTAATAAGTTAAGCAACCCACAAAGTTACAGGAAAATACTGAATGGTTAGGAGAGTCTTGTTACCAGTCAAAGGATTCGATCGTGAATACGTTGGAAAGGTTCATAGAAGGCCCGAAGAAAAATATGAATTCCCGAAGGGTTACCTAACAAACTTCCTAAGAAACGCAAACGAGAATGGGGCATCTAAACATGCATTATGTAAACTTGAAAAAAGGGGAAAACTATCATGAGCATACAGAGTCGAAGGAAGAAGTGAATAATGTGGGAAGGATCTAAGTGTGGGAAAGTTAGGACAATGAAAATATTCACAATAAAACCTAATGCATTACCAAACAACATGTATGCAAGTTTAGTAAAATGACCCTCCTTGAGATGGAAACCTCAAGACATGATGCATGCAGGACCGGTGCATGATAAATGCTTCACAAAGAACATGGGATAACAAGGAGGAGTTGGAGAAACTTTAATGCAAACGACTACCATAACACGAGTTTAAAACCTAATAAATCACCCAAATGAATTCCTCTCGACTGAGAATTCATGTCAAAGAACAGGTGTAACATGAATGGATGGGATTACAATGATAGGCCATTCCAATTAATTTGTTTCATAATTTAATTGAAACCCGATTTTATATATGAATAATTACAATAAGACAACATTAAAAAACATATGGTATAAAGTAAATTAAAGACTATAAGTATAAGAACATGGTAACAACAATTGTAAACCTATAGTCATAGGAGAAGGATTATAGCTAGCAACCAATTCATCGAACATTTGTATATATCGCCACTTAAGTAATAAATTATATATTATAGGTTATCTCTTGAACATTTTATAAGTTATTTTTCTAAGGGAAAAGTCGAGTTCTATGAACTAAAACTGGGAAATCTTACAATGAAAGAATTATGTAGTAAGTTTCTGAGTTTGTTGCATTATGTAAATTATATAATGGATGAAAAACCAAAGATTCAGTGATTCTTAAGTTGCTTACCTAGTTCTTATAAATATTGAATTGAGTTTGATAACTCAAAAACTTTGGAAGAAACCATGAGGAAAGCCAAACTTTGTTTTGAACAGTATAAAAAAAAAATGAGAACTCAAGGAATTGGAATAGGAAAAAGGTTGAGAGGTTTGACCCTAAGAAGAAAGGAGGATCTTACTCTAATAAGAATGTTGATAAGATATTTCAAGGAGGTAATAAGTTCAGAATAAGTAAACCTTTCAATCAACCTAAAAATAAGGGTAGAAAACCACCAACCTTCTTCAATAAAGAAACTATAAAAAAAGAGATAGTGAAATTTTGGAATGCAATGGTCCTCATTACTGTAAATATTTATCTCTTAGGAAAAATGGAAATAAAAATGTGCAAACAATACAAGAAGAAACTGCAGTTGGTGAGTTGGCCATGTCTACACCAAAAATTAGCGCAGCCTTGGGAAATCGCTAGGAAAATCATCAAACTTCAATGGTAGAAATTGAAGGTATGATACATAATAAACCATTTATTGTTTTAATCGATCCAAGTGCTACTTTAATTTATATTCCATCAAGAGTTTTAGAAATATGTAAAATACATAAAGAAAAGTTTGAAAAGTCTTGGTTAGTACAATTAGCTATAGGAACTAAAAGAAGAATTACAGATGTTGTTAAAAATTGTGAACTTGGTATGAATGAACTCAAAACACAGATAGACTTGAACATATTACCTTTAGGGTCTTATGATGTGCTAATCAATATGGATTGGATGGAGAAATTTAAAGTGGTCTTAGATTGTTACAATAAATCATTTACCTGTGTAGATGAGAGGGGTAACATTATAAACATTAAAGGAGTATCAAGACCTATTAATATTAGAGAAATAACAACTTTACAAGTTAAAAGATTCATCTAAAAAGGGTGTAAAATACTTGTTGTACACATAAATTATAATGAAAAAGAGGAAAGTAAAAATGAGATAGATAACTTTCCCATATTACAGGAATTTCAGGATGTATTCTAGGATATTCTCAGACTACCTCCTAAAAGAGAAATAGATTTATCCATATACCTAATACCTGGAGTAATACCTTCTTCAAAGGATCCTTATAGGATGAATATCCTAGAGTTAAATGAATTAAAAAGTCAATTGCAAGAATTGATAGATAAGGAATATATCTGACCAAGTGTGTCTCCATGGGGAGCACCAATACTTTTTGTCAGAAAGAAATATGGAACTTTACGTCTCTGTATTGATTACATACAACTAATAAAATGACTATTAAAAATATATACCCATTACCTCATATCGATGATCTATTTGACCAAGTATGGGGAGCTAAAATATTTTCTAAGATTGACTTACGTTCTGGTAATCATCAAGTTAGGATAAAGGATGAAGATATTTATAAAACAACTTTTAGAACAGTATTTTGGGCAAGTGCCTAGATAAATTTGTGATTGTCTTTATAGACAATATACTCATCTATTCAAAGGATGAAAATGAGCATGAAGAAAACTTAAGAATAGTATTATAAATACTAAGAGAACATAAATTATATGCAAATCTATGTAAGTGTGAATTATATAATGACCAAATTCAGCATTTGGGACATATTATTTCCAAGGAAGGTATAAAAGTTGATCCAGAAAAAATAAAGGCTATAATGAATTGGCCTGAACCTAAATATGTTTCAGATGTAAGATCCTTTATGGGTATAATTGGATATTACCGAAAGTTTATAAAAGTTTTCTCTAAGATTGTGTATCATATAGCATCGTTACAAAATAAAGGAACTAAGTTCATCTGGTCCGAAAAATGTCAAGAAATCTTTAACAAGTTAAAACGACTCTTAATTACAACTCATGTATTAAAATTTGTAGATCTAGATAAGGATTTTGTAGTATGTACAGATGCATGCCGCAAAGGGATTGGTGGTGTGTTAATGCAAGAAAATCATGTAATAGCTTATGAATCTCGTAAATTAAATAAACATGAAGAAAATTGTGTAACTCATGACTGGGAATTGGATGCAATAAAACATTCATTAAAGATGTGGTAGCACTATCTCGTAGGCCAATTTTTTTTATTGTTAATAGATAACATCACTCTAAAATATTTGTTTGATAAACAAAATTTAAATGCTCGCCAAGAAAGGTGGTTAGCCTTCTTAAGCGAGTATGATTTTGAGATAAAACACATAAATGGAAAAAAAAAAATAAGGTGGCAAATGCATTAAGTAGACATGCAAATTTGATCTATATAGTTACTAGAAGTAATTACGAAACATATTTAGAAGAAAGAGTAAGAATAGTAGCTGAAAAAGACCCAGAATATCAAAATATCAAGTTAAATATTACTAATAATTCAGTAGGAATAGAAGAATCAGACTTTAGATTCTCGAAAAGTGGAAAGTTAATGTATAAAAACAGATTATATGTACCAGAAGCTAATGAAATTAAGTTGTTAATTCTAGATGAATTACATAAGAAACCATATTCTGGACATCCAGGTTACCAGAAATTGATTACTATGTTGAGAAAATAATACTATTAGCCAAACATGAAAGGTGAAACAGTTGAATACCTAGCTAGGTGTTTAGAGTGTCAACAAGTTAAGGTTGAACACCAACACTCGACTGGACTACTACAACCTTTACCCATTCCAGAATGGAAATGGGAAGTGATAAGTATGGATTACTAGATTACCTAGAAGTAGTAAACAAAATGAATCAATTATGGTTGTAGTGGATAAACTAAGTAAGGAAACACACTTTATACCGATGAAATAAACCTACAAAGCTATTAATATAGAAAAAATATTCATGAAGGAAATATTTAGGTTACATGGAATTCCTAAATTTATAATATCTAATAGGGATGTTAAGTTTACCAATAATTTATGGAAATCTTTATTTAAAGGGTTAGATACCCAATTGAATTTCAACACTTCTTATCATCCACAAACGGATGGGAAAACTAAAAGAACTAACCAGATTCTTGAAGACATGCTTAGAATGTATGTTATGGATATACCTCGTAAATGGGAAGAAAATTTTTACTTAGTTGGATTTTCTTATAATAATCATTATCAAGATTCAACAAAACTTAGTCCTTCTGAAATTTTATATGGAATAAAATGCAACACACATGTTTCATGGATTAATCCTGTAAATAGATTGATGATAGGACCATATATGTTAAATGACATGGAACTAACAATGAAATAGGTACAACAGAACCTGAAATTAGCTTAGGACAAGAAAAAAATTTATTCTAATGCAAAAAGGACTCCAAGCGAGTTCAATGTTGGAGATCATGTGTATATTAGAGTTAAACCTAAAAAGAGTTTTTTATGGTTGGGCAGGTATACTAAGTTAGCACCTAGATATTGTGGCCCATTCAATATACTTTCTCAAATAGGACCAATAGATTATCAACTTGCACTTCCAACTACAATAAATGTACATTATGTGTTTCACGTTTCATTATTGAAAAATTATATACATTACCCTACTCATGTTGTTGATTGGAAAATGATACAGGTGGAACCCGTGGGTGAGTTTTGAGTAGAGTCAGATCATATTCTCAATAAGAGGGAACTAACACTCCAGAATCGATTCGTAGCACAGGTAAAGGTGAAATGGAAGCACCTTAGTCCCGAAGAGGCTACTTGGGAAATGGAAGGTAATATGTGGGAAGCATATCCATTTCTGTTCCAAAATGGTATTGATGAAAACTAGTTATCACCAAGGACGATGATAAGTTCTAAGGGGGTGTGTATGTGATATCCCACAACTTGGACTTTAATTATTATTTCTATTATTGTTTTTTTTATAATTTTAATTATCTTTCCAAAAAAGACAATTTGGTCGAGTGACCAAAATTGAATTGTCAGAACTTATTATTTTTAAGGAATAAGCACATGTGGAAAAAGGGGCACACATTGAAGAATCTAGTAAAAGAGGGAGTTAGGAATCCAAAGGGGTTGGCCAAGTGGTAGAAGAATTGAGAAAAGTTGTGGAGTTAACTTAACTTCAAAAAGACACATTCCATATTTATAGGAGAATATATGAATAGGTGTACAGTTGAACCTGATAGGTGGTCAGTGAGTAGGAGGCTCAAGACAAGTGTCACAAGTCCTAGGAAAAATAAAATAAGTCATGAAAAGAGAATGAGACACCATTCTCAAGGGAGATGAATTGGATAGCTGGAGAAAAGCTATGCAATAAACTATTTGACACAGTAAAAACTCTACAAAGATTACACACAACAACTGGAGCTCATAATTATGCAAGAGGCCAAAGAGGTAGCCCCTTAGATTCTGAACTCAACTCGGAGGTGACACGGGTGACAAAGACTCTAGTCTAAGGTTGGGAGGAACATGGTCTTCAACGTGTGGTTTCCCCAAAGTTCCAAGTTTTACTTCTTGTGATGAACATGCTCATTAGAAATTGTTTACTTAAATGCTTACTTTGTTAGTGTACAAATTTTGTGATTTAATTCCATGGCTTAAAAAATTGGAACAATATTAGAAATTTAATTCTTAATGCACAAGGAACGAATGCATATTATATGTTAGTATTAGAAATTTAATTCTTGATGTACAAGGAACAAATACATACTATATGTTAGTATAGAAATGAAATATAACAATTATTCTACTTATAGACATAATTATAATATCGGTAATAGATTATTGGTATTCGTAGATAAGAACCTAATTAAAAATCTAAAGACCAAATTCTGGATAGGAAATTTGTATGGAAGGAACAAGACTCATCGAAATACAATATATATCTGAAAAGGAATTATCTACATAGGAACTGATATCGATTTACCAAAGATTTTAGTATATGCATATATAAACGAAAAAAATAAATCATTACAAATTCAAGCAAAGTTCCTTGTTCTATATTAAAAAGGGAATATCGTTATAGAGTACAGTGTAATAGTCAAGGACAACTCATTACATAATTTAGTGAGATAACCTAAGTGTGTATATATATATATATATATTTGAAAATGGAAAAGTTACATACTATATAGAATTCCAAAATGAGCAGAGTCAATTTATAAACTATATATCTAGGAAAAATGAAAATCAATAAACAAAGTTTTACAACGACATAATATGTGTAGACAATAGTCTATGAAGCCACCTGGCTTCTAGGAATATTACATTCAAAATATAATCGGTCGACTAATTCATCAAAATTTGTAAAACCCGAATACCTTTCTGTACTTGGGTATTCCAGATCTCCATGGAAACCATTGTCTCGACACCTACAAAAAATATATAAGTATGAGTTAGTAAGTTGTACAAATCATTTAATCAAAGGAAAATTACATAAACAATAGAATTAATCTAACCATGGAGGAGAAGAGCACCGAAATATCTCCTTCAATCATTGTAATTCGCACCTGGATGTCTTGGGTTGAAAGATAACTGATGGGTACCCTCACATCATCTTAAGGGCCCATCATTAGATATTACCCAAGAATAAACTTTAAGTAAAAACTACAACACATGTAAAAAAAATGAAAATCAAGTAACCACTAAGGAAGTTCTAAAAATATAAACGAGGGTGTATAAAACAATATGCAGGGTCTCAATATTTAAACAAAGATGAGAAAAGGGAAAACATTCGATCCTGTCATGGTAAAACACGACTACTGATATTTCTGGGTACTGACGGAAAAACCCCGAGGCTAAGGCATAACCCCTTCAAATAAAATATGGAAGAAAAACTATTGCGACCCAACATAAACCTTGCAGTCAATGCATAATAGGAGACATATATGTATTAACAAGAAGTTGACGATAGATATGATTAGAAAAGTAAGATTCATTCCAAATACAAACAATTATCAATTCAAAGGGTAAAATTCAAGAAATGTTAATAAGTTAAACAACCCACAAAGTTACAAGAAAATCTTGAATGGTTAAGAGAGTCTTCTTACAAGTCAAAGGCACTGATCATGAATACATTGGAAAGGTTCATAGAAGGCCCGAAGAAAAATATGAATGCCCGGAGCGTTACCTAACCAAATTCCTAAGAAATGAAAATGAGAATGGGGCATCTAAACCTGCATTCTGTAAACTTGAAAAATGATAAAACTCTTAGGAAGCATACATAGATGAAGGAAGAAGTGAAGAATGCAGTAAAGAGATAAGTGTGGGAGAGTTAGGACATAAAAAATATTCACAATAAAACCTAATGCATTACCAAACAACACATATGCAATTTTAGGACAATGATCCTCCTTGAGATGGAAACCTTAAGACATGGCGCATGCGGAACCATTGCATGATAAATTCTCCATAGAGAATGCAAGATAACGAGGAGGAGTTGGAGAAACTTTAATGCAAGCAACTATCATAACACAAGTTTAAAACCTCGTAAAGAATCCAAATGAATTCCTCTGGACTAAGCAATCATGTTGAAGGATAGGTGTAACGTGAACGGATGGGCTTACAACGATAGGCCATTCCAATTAATTTGTTTCATAATTTAATCAAAACCCGAGTTTATATATGAAGAATTACCATAAGACAACATTAAGAAACATATGGTATCAAGTAAATTAAAAACTATAAGTATAAGAACATGGTAACAACAATTGCAAACCTATAGTCATAGGAGAAGGACTATAGTTAGCAACCAATTCATTGAACATTTTTATAGATTGCCACTTAAGTAATAAATTATATATTATAGGTTGTCAAATATTGGTCTTAAGGAGATGAGACTTACTAGGATAACTCATATAAAATATGATATATAAAGTGGATAAAGGAGTTTACTGTATAAGTATGTAGTCCCTATGATATTATTGTCATAATCAAAACATAGGAAGGATAATGAAATTTTCCATATCATAAGAGAAACCAGGAAAATTATAAGATAGGTATAAAAGTAAATATGACAATAATGATTACGAAGAACCATTAAATAATATTATGGTTATATATATATATATATATATATATATATATATATATATATATATATATATATATATATATATATATTCTTTAATGAAATTTAAGGTCTGTGACATCTATCTTGTGCTACCTTCGAATTCTATTTAATTTTAAGCATTTGGTCTTCGTATCCTTGGGAAATTCTTCCCCAAGTACCAATCTATCTATTGGGTTTATCCAACTCACTGGAGTAGTGCATTTTCTACCATACAAGATTCAAATGGTCTCATATTCAATGAAGTTGGATACCCATTATAGTAGGAAAACTCACCAAGTGCAAGTAATCTTCTCACATAGGCAGTTTATCCATCACATACATTCTTAACAGTCTTCAATTGCCAGTTGACTCTCTCTTTGTCTTCTCATTTGACTGTAGATGGTATGTTTTTGTAAAATCCAGATTTATACCAAATCCCTTAAAAAAATTGTCTCCAAAAGTTTGAATTTAATTTTTTATCTCTGTCTGAAACAATTGCTGTAGGTATCCCATGCAATAATTAATTTCCTTGATACAAATTTCTGCAATGTGGTTATTTGTGAGTAATTTTCACTAGAAAAAATGACTAGCCTTTATTAGGTTATCACCACTACCATTATTGAATAATTTTTTCTTGTTGTCATGGGAAACTTAGTAATAAAATAAATGGTTATCTTTACATTTCCTCTATGGAATTGAAATGGGTTGTAACAAACTCATTGGGTGTCTATGCTCAACTTTAAATCTCTGACATTCCATACATTTGGCAATTAATCAAAAATCCTTCTTTATTCTTGGCCAAAGAAGTATTGGTTTCTTATTGTTGCAATTAATTCCTGATAAACAAGATGTCCACCATATGGAACATTATGCATTTCTTTAATACAAAATTCCTTAGTTCTCCATAAAAAAGAACATAAATTCTTTTTTTTATGAATAAATACTCCATATTCCTTCATCTTATACTCTTTAAATTTTGGTTTTACACCTTAATGTTGTAAGCTTTCTTTTACCTATAGGTAATTTGGTTTGTAATATAAGTATAAAAAATTATTATCTTAAGTCTAGTTGTAGCATGCATTATATATACTCTTACATTGAGTGCATCAACAGCTATTTTCTTTCCTTTGATATGATTGATGTCAAAGTCTCTCTTCAAAATTCCAGCCATCTTGTCTACTCAACATTTAAAGTTGGTTGCTCTAAAAAATATTTCAAACCACCATGTTTTGTCCTTAATTCAATTTCTTCTCTAGTGCATCGTTCCTCCACATCTTCAATGCTATTTGTAGGACAACAAGTCTCAAATCATGTGTGGAATAATTCATCATGTTCTTTAATCTCTGGAGTTATAATTAATGACATGTTCATTATGAGTGGTTTCCACCAGTTCCTTAGTTGCATACATCACATTGCATCTTATAAAAGATTTTCAGGTGGATCAACAATCTTCAAAATCGTGCACTAGTAAGTAACTCCTTTAAAGGAAATTAGATTTTTCTTCACTATGTTTCCATTCGAGCTTAGTTCCATTCTTTTATAAGAGTGATGGGGTGAAAATTTAGAGAGCTCTATATAAAATCCCTGTGGTATCTATCTAGTCCATGAAGATCTGACTTAAGAACATTCATGAGGTGTTGGCCATCCTCTAATAACCTCAATCTTATTTGGATCTATACTATTCCTTCCTCTGAAATAATGCACCCCAAATAATGGATCTTCTGCTCTTGGTAAAAAGAGCACTTTCTCATCTTTGAATGTAGCTTATGTTCCCTTAGAACTTGAAACACCAATCTTAAATGATTGTCATGCTCTTCCTATAAACTTATAATAAATAAGTATACCATCCAAGAACACAATGAAACTTATCCAAATAATTTATAAATACGGCATTCATCAAGCCACATAAATACAATTGGTGCATTAGTCATTTCAAATGGCACCACTACAATTCATAATTCCCATACCGGTTCTAAAAGTTCTTTTATTGATGTCTTCTTCCTTGATTATCACCTAGTGATATCATGATCTCAAATCTTGTTAAAAATTTAACAACTCCCTAAATTTTACAAAATTTAAAGGGTCCCCATTAGAATCTTGATAATTATAATGAGCTACATATCAACCTTTCAAATAGTTCCATACCTTGGCTTGCTTTGAGACAAACTTAAGACATTCACTATTGTATGAGACATTCATTACAAGGTATATGTCAAAAGTTAGAAAGCGAGCATAAAAGTCTCAATTTAAACAAAAGCGTTAATTTTATCAGCTGTTTACTTTCGTTTAAGTTATGATTGTGTGTTCTTTCTTTGCTCATTAGCAAGTTTGACTATTTTGAATAATGTGTTCCAATACTTCATCAAATAATATCTTGGTTGGTTTCTTATTTTTCGCAAAATCATTTGGTGATATTAATTAATTAAAATTCCTTTTTTCATTTTGCATCTCATTTTCAAAATAAAATAATAATAATAAAAATAATTATCTATCATTTGTTTAATTTTGTAAAAACCTAAATTAATATTTTTCTCCATTAACTTGAAGCTTCTAGAGATTTTAAAAGATCATATTTGAAAATTATAAACAATGTTTTGTTTTAAAACTTATAGTTAGTTTAAATTCATATTTTTATTTTATTGTTCTAGATTTGTTTTTATTCACAATTTTTAGGTTAATAATTTAGGTTTCTTTTTGTTTCCCGCAGGGTTTCTATTATCAAATGTTTGATCTGGGATCTGATCATGGCTTGATTTTATTATCCAAATCACGTTCAGATGATTGATTCAAAAATAATTAGTTGCTACAAAATAATTTTATGGGCAACAATAGATAAAATTTGGAAAATAAAGAACAGGACAAGCGGCTTTTGGGACAATTGCAGCCAAACTGTGTGGAATTTGGAGAAACAGTTGAAAAACCAAAACGAGAATGGACCCATTTACCTTCCTATAAGAAATTTTCCAAAACAATGCACGATTTGAGAGATATTGATGTCTCTTCATGAGAGAAATTTTGGTGGTGAAAATTAATAGTGACACCCAATTTGTTCATCCATTGTATAAATATATCAGAAATGATACAGGAGCAAGGGATCCAAGGGTGGAAGGAGGATTTTTGTCCTTTCTCTTTTGTATATTATTTCTTTTGTAGCTTTTTTCTTTCAAAATGGAGGTAACGAGATGGATTTTGGAATCTTTGGGAGAATGGATGAGTATTTTCAAGAAAAATATGGAATTCAATTGTTTAATGAAGCGTGTGCGTGTGAGTAAATGGTTTTATTTCATTATAGTAATATTCATATTCTTTGAATATTGATTATACATTGATTTAAATTGACTTTACTCTATTTTATCAATACATAGTTAATTATTATCATTTAATATTATTAATTTTCAATCTTTAAGAGTCTATAATCCCAAAAATTCTTCCAGGGACTACAATTTGGGCATGTGATTTTGAGAAGAATATGGGAAAGCAATTCATCTTTTGGCTTTAGACTGTGTGATGCTTATTCCATTTTGTTCTTTCATTCTTGTTGTATTATGAGAATGTTATTATGGTTGAGTTTAGCTTTAGCTTGTCATCATATGGTGTTTTTCATACGCATTAAATGTTATGTGTTGTCCATAGTTCTTATTCCATTTTTATGTGTGATCAATGATCATTGTGATTATTATTGAGTTTGTTTCTAATGTTAAATGATGGATAATATCAATGCTTTCAGGTGAGTTTTCTTTGATTCTTAAATATTGATTATCGATAATATCAATACTCAGAATTGAGTTTTCTTTCGTTCTTAAATATTGATTATCTTAAGATCACATGATTTTTAATTAGTTGTCTTCCTATTGTTATTAATTTACTCCAATATCAAATACTTCTTTGAATGTATTTTGGAAGTTCTAGTATTGTTTTTTTATAGGTTTCCCTTAACAATATTATAGGTAGGAGCTCATACAACACAGAAAGATAATACCAGTTTCATTGATCAGCTACATGTTATTCTGTGTATTATTTAGTTAAGTTGTTTATGAATGAAATGATGATTACATTAATTAGCTTTGACTGTTTTTGTGTCACTGTTTCAATCGTATTCATTTAATATTTATTCTTTTAATATCTTAAAAAAAAAGTGTTGTTCATATTTGATTCAAAAACTTTATCAAACAATCATTTTCGCAAGATTTCATGCAAACCTTGTAAACTGTATATAAATTGTTCATAATCATTTGTATATTCACATTCTTAGATAAATATTTGTAATTATTGTGTCGATTGTTAGAATCTTTACTTTAGTTAGTTTATTTTATTTTTCTATCTTTAGGACCCTAGTTGGCTAACAGAGCCATTAAACCCGTCAGAATAGGTTACACCAAACGTCTTGGGTTATTTAGACAACCCCAGACCGGATCTATTCTTCCAGTTGATGGCATGTAAAATTTGCCCGTCAACAAGTCTATAATTGAAAATATTTTTTCCCCTCTTAGCTGATCAAAGAGGAAATTCTACTTTTAACATCTACCTCCCTTATAACAATTATCAATAGTCCAAGGGACTTTTTTTAATTACAATACTAAATGGAATCTTAATGAACATGATATTCATCCTTATAACCCTTAAATTCCAAGAAACCACATCATTACCTTCTCTTAAAATCCATTTACTTATACTTAAATGGGATAACCAACAACATGTCTCCTTCATTATAACTTCACCTTAACAATTTTTCCATCAGTCCTCTAAGCATGGGGAATTATTCATACATGGCTTAATGTTTTATTTAATAATCAATAATAACTATCAAGGCTCTATCAACCCATACTCATAAACACCATTACAACCTATTTAAAACAATCAAGCTCATCCATTCTCTAGACTTATCTATCCCTATAACAATATTCTTCCTTTTCTACCATTCACATTGAAATATTACCACCAATGCATGTCATCCTATTCAAACTCATGTAGGAGTATTTCTAATTATAGCAAAGCAATGGAATAACTCTTTTTCTATTATCATGCCTTAGAATTGTTAAATTTTATGTTCGAGAACTAATAAGGAAACATCCATTATTTTTTGTTGCAAATAATTTTGGAAACACAATTTAATCTACAGTCCTTCTTTTAATAAGTTTGTGCAACTAATAGTTAATCATTTAAATGTAAATTTTTTTTTTCCAACAAGCCCATCTTGGCTATGACTACCAAATCTTATGGCTTCTATCCGGCCCATGTAGGCCTAGAGTTTGAACTCTTCTCTGATACCACTCTGTAACAAACCTAACCCCCTAATCGTTACTCAGGCTGGTGGGATGTATAAATTTCCTCTTTTATTTTATCTTAAGAACCTCTATTAACCTCACCTCTAAATCCAATTCTAATCTCATAAGTTATTTTTTCTTACAGAGAGCTTTCCAACAACTGTAAAATGCCAAAATATGAGTTCGGGATCCCAATTTATGGTTCCTTTAAACTTTCAATTCTTTCCCACTCACTACTTACTTTTCCTCCACATGGATCCCCTTCATCTGCACTAACTGATAAGGAGAGCATGTGTGTTTATGTTTCTGGTGACATGCCATCTAATGCGGCACACACACCAGGTCAAAAACCTAGGGAAAAAACTCAACGAAACTCAAAAGGGACCCATCAATCAAAACTAAAATCTCTACAACATTGAATGGTCAAAACTAACTTAATTATACGATCCCTATTCCTTTTCGGAATTGAAGTTGTGTGACGGATAGCCGGTCAGACTATCCTTCTCGGAACATATCTACACAAACCTTCTGAACAACTTCTCCTAAAATCCCCACTCTCCAAAGGATCTAATGGCTACAAATGAGCCTAATCAACGGATAGAATATCCTTGGTCTTCCCAAACCACAAAACATTTATCGAATGCTTCCAGGGTCTGAAATATCCAACGAATAGGATCTTCTATGATATATGGTCTAGATCTTTTCAGGCTGAAAATGTTAAGAACGAAATATCAAAATAGCATAAAAACCTCAGAATAAGTACTCCACGCCTTGAAAAAAAGAGAAATTCAGATAATAAGCTTCTTCTAGGGGGAAATCTCTTTATAAATCACATGAATTCACAAATACAAGATTATTCCAAATGAAAAGGTCTCCTTGGTATATATAGGAGACTAGGAGGTACAATTACAATTAATGGACCCAAGACGACACAAATAAAATACCAATACTAATGTAATATGCCCCAATTAAGAGGTAATGCGCCACAATTTAGGGCTTAACATGCCCCTCCCCTTAAGACAAGTGTTGTCCTCAATGATTGAGTAGTTCAATATGCTTTTGTATAAAATAAGCATCTTCCCATGTGGAATATTCGACACATAGTTTCTTCCACTTAATGAGATACTCTGAAATTGATATATTCCTCAGCTAGTGAATTCTTGTATCAGTGATAGCTTCATGCTCCAATATGATTTTTCCTTCCTCATAAAGTTATGGCAATACGGTTTGAACTGGGATCTTGCCACCTATAACCTTATTTAAGCATGAAACATGGAAAACTGGGTGTACTTGCGAAGAGGCAGGCAACTCCAATTTGTATGCCATAGTACCAATATTTTGCAACACCTTATAAGGGCCATAATACTTTGGTGATAATTTGTTATCCTTCTTATCTTGCTTGAGGGACATCTGTTTGTATGGTTGTAGTCTTAAAAATACCCAATCCTCTACTCCAAAACTTCTTTCACTATGATGTTGATCTGCTTGTTGTTTCATGCGATTATGTGCCATGGTCAAGTTGCCCTTTAAGAGTTGGAATTTTTTTTGTTGATGCTCGATGTGATATTCCATTGCTTCAACCTTAATTTTTTATTTTATAGAAGAAGTGATGGACACTGGGTGATATCCATAAAGCACCATAAATGGTGTCATTTTTGTTGCAGTATGAAAGGAAGCATTATACCACCATTCTTCCAAGGGTAACCACTTGAACCATTGTGTTTGTTTATCAGAGACAAAGGAATGAAGGTAGACTTCCAGAAATTTGTTCACTATCTCGGTTTTTCCATGAGATTGAGGATGATAAGATGAGTTATGAGCCAATTGAGTACCCAAACAAGAAAATATTTATATCCAAAAATGACTAGTGAATATGGGATCTCTGTCACTTACAATAATGTTTGGCATTCCATGTAGCTTTTGAACTGTCTCCATGAATGTGGTAGCAACTGTACTGGATTTTAAAGGATGAGAGAGTGAAAAAAATGTGTGTACTTGGTAAGTATATCAATAATCACCATGATGACACTCTTTCCTTCAGACTTCAGTAACCCTATGATGAAATCCATGGAAACCTCCTCCCAATAATGACTTGGAATGGATAATGGTTGTAAAAGATCTAGGGTCTTAATTGTTTCCACCTTATTTTGTTGGCAAACCAAACATTCTGCCACAAAGCTTTGAACATCATTTTTAAGGCCATCCCAAAACAATTCCCTCTTGGCCCTATGATAGGTTTTCAAAAATCCTGAGTGCCCTCTTACCCGGTAGGTGTGCAATTCCAAAAGTACCTTTTGTTTGATTTGGGAGTTCTTACATAAATATAAACGATATTTGTACCATAGTGGATCATTTTTCCATGTAAATGTCGAATGCATTGGAACCCTGCTACAACCTTTGAATGAGAGTCCACACTTTTTCGTCATTCTTCCATTCATCCCTTGCTTATGTTACCCAATTAGGTTGGATGATAGAGATAGCATAGAGAAATTCCTCGACATGTTCATCCTTTCTTGAGAGTGCATCTGCCACAACATTTTACTTCCCTTTTTTGTAGATGATTTCAAAGTCATAACCCAACATATTGGTCACCCATTTTTGTTGCTCTTCTGAAGATATTCTTTGTTCCAAGAAGAATTTAAGACTGTCATGATTTGTTTTGACCTTTAAATGCCTACCTATTAGGTAAGGCCGTCATTGCTTCAATGTATGTAGTATTACCATCATTTCCTTCTCATAAATGGGTTTGTGTAAGTCATTTCCCTTGAGTGGCCAACTTTCAAAAGAAAGGGGCATTCCTTCTTGCATTAGAACAACACCAATTCCATTTCTCGAGACATCGCATTCCACAATAAAGGTTTTTGTGAAGTCTGGTGTGGTCAAGACATGATCTTTGCACATTGCCTCTTTAAGTTGTTCAAAATCTTGAGTTGCCTTTGGAGTTCATGAAAATGCATCCTTCTTATTTATTGTAGTTAAAGGTGTTGTTTTTCTTCCATAGTTTCGAACAAACTTGTGGTAGTAACCTGTCAAACCCAAAAATCCTCTAATATTCTTCATTGTTTTGGGAATCATCCATTCCATCATGGATTTAATATTGTTAAGGTCTATGTTGAAACCTTCATGAGATACAATATGACCCAAATACTCTACCTCCTTCACCCCAAAAAAATATTTGGATGATTTGGCATATAGTTGTTGCTCCTTTATTAGTTGTAGCACCCTGTCAACATGTCAAACATGATCATGATCATGAGTGGGTGGAAGACCTCTGGCAATATCTTCAAATACTTTTGAATGCTTATCAATGATCCCTTGGAGATCTGGGGGAATATATGGCTTAGATGTTTGAACATCTAGTGAGCATAGTTGTACAATTACACCCTGATTCCCCTTTTCAATAATTTTTTCATTCCATTAGATCTTACAACCTTACTGGTTCCCCTATGATACCCCTTAACTCAAATTCATTTCCTTCCAATGAAAAATTCATTAAAAGTTCTTGAAAATTAAAAGCCAATGTTCGCAATGATTGTAACCATTGGACCCCTAGTACGACATTAGCACCATCCATGGGCATAGAAATCATTAGGCTATTCATTACATACTCTCCCATAGTAATATTGATCTTATGGAATTTTCCTGAGCAATTGATAGTTCCTCCTTTTGCAATCATTACTTGAAAATCTGGCACTGGATATATAAATCAATTGAGAGATTTGACTAATTTACAGTGAATGAAATTATGGGTACTGCCATAATCAATTAGCACTATTACTTTTTTATTTTTGATATATTATTTGATCTTGAGGATTTGAGGAGGGATAATTCCAGCCAATGCATGACATGATATGGTGGGAGTCAACTCTTCAAAAGAACTATCTTTTACATATTCATCTTGAGATAGTTCTTGTTCTTGTTCTTATTCTTCTTCTTCTTCATAATCTATGTAGAATAATTTATTCTCACCACACTTATGTCCCTTACTGTACTTGTTTTCACAATTAAAGCATAAACCTTTTTCTTTTCTTTCCTCCAATTGTTGAGGTGTCAACCTTGTAGGTTGAGGTGGTTTAGAAGAAGGAACATTATTCTCTCGATAAATTTTAGGGGTGGTTCCCAAATGCAAACCTCGTGTTGAATTTTATCCTTTAAAGTTCCTGTTAGTACTCAAATTCACTCCTCCATAACTATTTTCGAGCCTTCGTCAAATTGCATAAAACTTCACCAGGTTTTTCATTGTTCATTTCTTTTGTGTCGGATCCATCAAAGTTGCTTATTTTTTCATCAAATCTGCTATACCTTGTCTCGTCAAATTGCGCAAAAATCATTAAGCTTCAAATCACATTTACGTCAAATTCACTAGTTGGTTGTTCTTTGCGTCAACTTCTTCAAATTTCTCATATGCATTAATTCAACATGGTTTCATGAGTTAGTTAAGCTCCAGGATAAATCAAGAGTCATTCAACTTGGTTTCATGAGTTAGTTAAGCTCCAAGATAAATAAAGAGCAATCTCACTTTGTCTATTTTCTTCATGATATTCTAAGTATAAAGTTTAAGTTCTAAAAAAATTAATTATTATTATTAAACCATTCTTTTGGTTTGATTTTAATAATTATATTTTTAATCAAAAAGAACTTTAACATTTTTATCTTTTAAAAATGGGTTTGTTACAAGTCCATCTTATAGATTTCCAAGGTAAAATCCACTTAAGTTATAAAGTATGCGGACCACCATATGTTAAGCTCAAGTCTTAAAGTATATGCATAGAAAGTACACCATGGATATATGGAGTCTATTTCTTATCCCAAATCATAAACGCCTAAACTCAAAGCCCAATCATTACAAAGACTACCAAAATAAAAATATGAAATGTGTTGGCCCATCACTCCATCGAATTCCTGTTACATACGCCAAATTTCATATGCCCAGGAGTGAACCTATTGATTAGTGTGCTCGCCAACAAATAAAAAAATTTCCATTTGTCGTCAAAGAGAAATGTTCGAGGGTGCAGGTGTCCAAGTTAACTCTGAAAGAGCATTAAAAGAAACCGATAAATCAAGAGCTAAGCCTTCCTGGATATCTTGAAATGCTTATTGTTGTTCTGTTTTGAAAAAGATTTGGGTTTTGATCAAATTAAAACCCAAGGTCAATTCCACATGGAGCGTCGAGATAGTGGAGGAGCCCACGATGAGAATCATGTGCACAATTTGTCCAGGTATATCAAAAGTGGGTAATAATATATAGCAAAATATTTGTTTATTATTTGTCCACGTGGGATATTTCCCACTGCACAAAGAATAAAATTCAATCTCCCGGCATCGATAGCAACACCAAAATCAAAATCTCCAAATTTTGTCAAACAAATATGCTTAGACATGACCATATAATGAGAAGGGGTAATCACACCACTAACTCTGATCGTGGACAGTCTTCTAGGTGTCAACGGAGAGGATTCAGTTGCAAATTTAATCGTCTACAGAAATTGGCACTCCACAATATATTTTCTTCATTTATGCATCTTGGCTCACACAATTATTTGCAGAAGCGATACATAGTTCCCCTCTTCTAAGAGAAGATCTCTCATTTCATTCATTTGTGAGCTATGAACTTTTATGGTAAGGGAATTTGGTCAAAGGTCATCTCAGTGTCAATGTTGAGCAACACCAGAAAACTGAGTTTGTTTTGGCCATTCAGTTTGAGGAAAGGTGCTCAAATCTACCAAAAGAGTCTACTCAAACTACTCATGGGACTTGAAATCTGGACAAAAGATTGTAATTACAAACACCATGGAAAAGGTGAGGATCACTCAAAACTAAGACAGAAAAACATATAGGTTTCATTGAGGTAGTATATTAGTGCCAAGTGAAATGTCCACGTCGAGGGGTTATGCCATAAGGAAATTGTTGCTTCAGCTGCGTTAATTGTAAATTTAGCAGGCATGGAAAGAGATTTGAAAGATTGTAATATGATCATTTGATGTGGGGTAAGGACAAGCATTCCCACTTGGAGAATATCGCCAACATCGCCTTCAGACTCTTTCTTTTCTATCAGTGACAAGAGTCTCTCTATAATGGTACCAATTGCTTTTTGTTGGGATGAGAAATGGATGGTATTGATATTTGAAGCCATGAGTTTTCACCAATAAATAAAAAAATGGATTTAGCTGAAGATGAAAGCCAGATCAAACCATAACAAGTGAACTTAAATGGTACCATATGATGGATAAATAGCTAGTTCATGATGTTATTCAATGCTTGGGTAACTTCTTTCAAAACTGTTTGTGAACCCAAAAGAGTCATCAGTGTTTAGTCGAAAGGATTCATGCACAATGTATAAAAGCCACCATATGGATTTTTAGACAGAGGTCGAGTATAGTGGGTATCAAATCAACATTCAAAAGGGATTCAAAGAGAATTTTTAGACATCAGTTAAATATTCCATAGGTAGGTGGCAGAGGACTTAACAAATTCATAAATTTAGAAATTATGAACCGTGTATTTAGCAGAACACCTGGCACTAAAATTGCATTTTAGATAAGCAATTCTATTAAAGCCCGATATTGGTATGCATATATATATTTTCAACAGGTGTCAAATCTCTCTAGCAAAGAAGACAATATCAATTGGTCAACACCATATTTGAAGCAGTCATAGCTCAACAAGTTTTATTCCAAATCACAGATTGCCAGGCACACAATCATCAGTTTGAATTGGAGTTCATCATCTTCCAGATTTTTCACCATAACTTCAACATATCTCAATCAGTTGTCCGAATTGGATTTCATCATCTTCCATATTTTTTTCCATAACTTAGACATATCTCTCTTATTTTTGGGATATTTTTAGTTGCAAAAAAGGGCTAAATAGGATATAAATACTAGCATTTTCTATGTAGAAAGGGGAGAGAGAGGCAAAAGAGAGGGATTTTTGGAGCAGAAGCCGGTATGTGTCATTGTGAGCATGAGGGAAATTTTATTAAGTAATCATTTATGACATTGAACATTCATGTGAATTTCTCAATCATATTGTGACCTCTTCATTTTCCATTATGCATTTTTCTTCTTACTTAATAAGTTGCAAACATTGAGATTCAATAGTTTCCTTTGATTTATAAATTCTTGAGCAACAAAGAATATGTTGTGACTATCATGTTAATTATTATTTCTTGTTCAAGTACATTTTGTAGAGAAAATCTTTGTTTAATGGATGTTCTTCTTTTTGTTACATTCTTTGTTCTTCCATACACCATCATATAAGTTGTTTGTATGATACACATTTCAAGGGCCTTTGATCTAAGAGAGTGTTTACTTGACTCCATGCCCAATGGTATATCATTGATATGAAGTTAATTTTTTTTCCTCTTACTTTTTATTTCAATCTTGTCGATCCATCAAACCCATCCATAATCCTATTTGAATCTATAAAAAATCATTGCAACAACGTGGATTTGCTAGGCTTGCCCCCAAAGCAGGCCAGTGAAAACTTCTAGCACTAACAGTTCCTATGAAGACATCAATCAGGTGCTCATATGGAATATATATTACCTTTGTATTCAATCTTTGGAAGTTCTCAATGTTCTCTGCAACTGAACCATTTTTCTTGAGATTTATTAATTGGATGAAGAAGGTATTTCTCCTTGTATCATCATAGTGTGCTATCATTTCTTCCGTGAAAATTGTCCAAGTGATAAGTGATTTGTGATAAAAAATCCAACGATACCACACAAACTGATTAGGTTCTAAATATAAGGACGCAATGCGTACCTTTTATTTGTGTGGCACAACATGTAGATTAAAGAACTTCTCCATCTGGAGTATCCATGTGATTGGATACTTACCATCAAACTTCCTCATATCGATCTTAGGAAGTGGTTGGTAGTCAAGCCAAAGCTAGAGTTTCTCCAGTCTTGATTCATCTTCCTTGTGTCCTCATCATGAATTTCATGGGATAAATTGTCACTTTTAGGTGGCCTCTCTATTAGAAACTTTTTCAACCTTTCCATGATCTCCCCTTTTAAGCCATCCATCTTAGTATCCATCATCACTTCCAGCTTAGCTTCAGTTGAATACATCATCCTTTGTAGTTGATATTTTGTTACTGCCTTCTTTTGTAAATCATCTATGTCCTTGTGCATTTATTCACCTTCATTAAGAGTCCAACTAGGACTATATGAGGGCTTATTTGGTGTATAAGTTCCTTTTTTGGTGGCATGTTGTACAAGTATCACTTCAAGGTAGGAATTCCTAATTGGCTTAGGTAGAGGTCCTCACGGACAAGGGAGTGTCAGGTGCTATAACTCTCTGATATACGTGTGAGGTCCAACAATAGTAATCGGCCCAATATCTCAGGGAACTAACTAAGGAGGATTAACCATTCCCTTAGTCATACTATCCGACTACCCAGATACTAGAGAGTGATCTCCTCGAGTGTTGTTCTCGGTGTACTATAGAAACAAGACGACCAAATGGTTTACTCGGTTGGTCTCAATATTTTAGGGGGTCTCCTGATATATGCAAGGTACATGGGATCTCAAATCCATAGTAGTGTTTTCTAATGTGCAACCATTCGAAATGGGCCTTCCAATATACTCTAGGTATGTGGAAGAACCACACTATCCCCGAGTTGTAGCACTGACAAGTAATGACAACTCCTACGTTTAGAGATGCTGAAATATGTATGTACCTAAAAATCCATAAAATTCTCCCAAATTTATGCGATACTCCTTTTATCCCACTTTTTTACTCACCCCAATTGGATCTTCTACTCAAAATATATGAAAATTTCCCCCAAAAAAATAAATAACGCACCTTTTAAAACCCTAATTTGGAGACTATTCTGCTAGTCGAGATTTCTTATGTTGTAGATCTATAATTTCATCCCTTATGAGTCTCAAATTTTGGCCTGAGGTATCTTGATTTGTCTTCTTTCTAACGCCATAGGTTAGACCAATATTGGATTCTCCAAGAGAATTTTAGGTTAACTTTCCCAAGATGTGTTGATGTTTTCCCTTTCCGGAGAGAAAATTTGTACGGCCTGCCATGTGTCACTGTATTCACTTCCGACCTTGAAATTTTCACCAATAAAATTTTAGTTCGTACCCTAACCAATGGAATAGGTCTCACTCAATTTGGAGCTCTGTAGATTCAAATATAATAGTTTTTCCAAGAACACTTGTTTTAGACTGAAATTTGGACCAACCCCAAACCTTAATTTACTCAGAGAATAAATTTCATAGTACAGAGAATCAAGGGCTGAAATGTTTACACCAGATACTTCAATATTCTGCCTTCTTGCTGTAAAAATTTCAAAACCCGAAACCAAGTAGAAAACAATTGTGAGAGAAAATTACAAGAAGACTTGTTTCAGACTAGTTTCAGGACTAGTCCAAAACCCTAATTTGAAAAGAATGTATCTCCAAAAATATAATGAAACAAGATCTGAAATTTGGATCCAAGTTACACACACACACACACACACACACACACACACACACACACACATATGTCTCCTCTACACCATATAAATTATAGATATTGAAACCTTCCATCAAAAACATTGTAGCAAAATTTCCAAGAATACTTGTTTTGAAGAAGCCAGTCCCGAGGATTGTCTAGCTCTAATACCAAATGTTGATAACCAAATATCAAAATAACATAAAAACCCCAGAATAAGTACTCCACACCTTGAAAAAGAGATAAATTCAGATGATAATCCTCTTCAAGGGGGAAACCTCATACATCACATTAATTCACAAATACAAGATGATTCCAAATGAAAAGGTCTCCTTGGTATATACAGGAGACTAGGAGGTATAATTACAATTAATGGATAGAAGACGACATAAATAAAATAACAATACTAATGTAATATTCCCCAGTTAAGGGGTAATGTGCCACGATTTAGGTCTTAACACAAAAGGTGCATTACCTTTAGTCAGTGAAATTCACTCGCTCAAAAAGCGCAACCACTTCCCATTACCTTCCGAAAAGATCCTTCTGAAAAGGAAGTTTCTGACGGATCCAACAACTGACAGTCCTCTGATCCAATGGTCCATATATTTGCAAACTTCTCAACCCGCAAAATAGTTAACATGCACAAAAAACTATGACAGGTTGGATTAGGTCCTTATAAAATTGATAACTCAAATCCTTTCGGTTGGGCTCTACAGAAGATCGAAAGTTTATAGCCATTTGGGATTATGCATTTGGTTTTTCTCTCTATCAGAAAATACCACCTACTCCAATCTCACGGATCCTTATAAAACCTGCATTTCGATTGACCTAATGGACTGGGTCAAGGACAAGATCTACAATCCAGATATTTATGGTCCTATTCCTTGGTAGATCAATGGTTCTCGCTCACATGTTTGGTTTTATCCCTATCAGAAACTCCACCCATGCCAAAATTCACGGATCTTTATGAACAAGCCTTTCCAATAGGCTTCTTTCAAACGCTTATCTATGATAAACAATTGGGATCATGACAAATCGATATCTTGTGGCCTCTCGAGCTCGCACATGCGATTAATTCTTATTTCATCTTTGTATCCTTTTGATACCCCAACTTCTGAAAATGGTGGATATTTATTCCTGACATCTGATCTAACGACCATTATTACCCCCACTCATCACAGTACTACCGAGGTCCTTTCAACTTGCTCCACTAGAGTGCTGACACCTATCCACCACTAAAAAGGGTTAGACCAATCAACATGTGGCATGATGCATCATCATATCTACCTAATGAACTGGGTCAAGGACAAGATCTACGATCCATATATTTATGGTCCTATTCCTTGGAAGATCAATGGTTCTCACTCACATGTTTAGGTTTATCCCTATCAGAAACTCCACCCATGCCAAAATTCACGGATCTTTATGAACAAGACTTTCCAATAGGATTCTTTCGAACGCTTATCTATGATAAACAATTGGTATCATGACAAATCAATAGCTTGTGGCCTCTCGAGCTCACACATGTGATGAAGTCTTATTTCATCTATGTATCCTTCTGACACCCCAACTTCTGAAAAATGGTCGAGATCTATTCCTGACATCTGATCTAACGACCATGATTACCCCCATTCATCACAGTACTATCGAGGTCCTTTTGACTTACTCCACTAGAGTGTTGACACCTATACACCACTAAAAAGGGTTAGACCAATCAACATGTGGCACAATGCATCATCATAACTTCATTAGCTCTCTCTCTCTCTCTCTCTCTTTTACAAGTGTAAAAATGGGTGGAACCTCATTCTTGTAGCCCTTCCCCACCGATACCTAGGATTTTCTAACAAGGATAGGTTAAATTAAAAAGGGGGTCCAGGTTCCAATTCTTTGTCTATCCTGGTTATTTGGAAATTCATGCCCGCGCATAAGTTCTAAACATGATGACTCTCAAGTTTTGGGGTTTCCTCCTATTTCCACTCCTGTACTCATATAGGAAAGGTATTGAACATATAAATCTAGGTGTGACAGGAGAACCATGAATATTAAGGGATATCAACACTTCAGGCTACACCAGGGAGCCAGTCGCACTTAAGGAAAACAATACGTCCTAGAGGCGTAAAATCTATCCCACATACATAGAGACTAGGAACCATCGTTTTTGCAGGTTTTACAAGGAACCGAAACCAGTAAAGGGAATTATAGACAAAATGAGCTTAACGCATGCCTCCCTTACTCATTTCTCAGAGTCTTAGGATCTATGACCAAGCTCTCTTTATCGCATGTTCTCATAGGTTAAATAACCATAATTTTATAACACATAACTATACTGTGAATCATAGAGCCTAGAAAATCTCCTCATTCAACATACATCATAAGAGATAATAACCATTAAGGAATACAAGAAAGTAGAATAAAGTGTGAAAACTTTCTTTAATCTATCTCTCTTTCATTGATATTTTATTCATGCCTTCAAATAGTTCATATATTTCATAGTCAATAGAAACCTTACATGGTAAAATAATATCAATTCATCACGAAATATGCATGAACCCATCTATTCAAAAACTATTGGCTAAGGGTGAATGCCTTTCCACCCAACCATAGGCTCAAATGCACTAGTTTTCCTTGCAATCTGGACACCCTCATTCCAAGCCATGATACCACCAGGAAAATTACTCTCAAAATTTTAGAGAAAAATAGAAAAGTGAAGAATACCTCCTTAACACATCTACTGGTTGGAATCCTTACACCCACCGTGCCCAGGACATCCACGATATTTTTCAAATTCCCTCCCAGAACCAAGCTAGTGTCCCTATCATCTCAAGTAGGGTTCCAATTTATTAGAATAGCCATGCACATAGCCTTTCTCTAAAGAAAGTACATGTCTTCCCACATGTGGGTTCTCCGCTATATTTCAACAATCTCTTGTACCTGCCTCTCCTTGTCTTCTTTCCACTGTATCCCTCTTCCTTAGCATGCACCCATGTCCTTCTGCCTTCCTTACCCCATAAGGTTCTTGACCTGTCCATTTCTTTCTTCTATCAAAAGGAACATGTGGGTCAATCATGGAGGATTGTGATGGATTTCTTGTTGTACTCTGGGCTGACATTTTTCTACTATCCTATCTAGTATTCCATGCTTCCATTCATTGTGGGTGTTTTTTTGTTCAACTGCCAATGTCCCTCCATTAACAAATTTTATTTGGAATCAGGAAAAAAGGGAAAATAACTTATTATTTCCAAAAATAAATAACTTAGCAAAGAGGCTTGGGTTCTATTAGCTTACTTAATCTTAGCATAATGAACCCCCTTTTCAAGATCCCACACTCTTTCCTCAAGTGGTATCATGGCCAATATTTTAAGGATTCACCCTTCAACCAGTCGTTTGGATTTTATTTTACACAATAATACAATTTACATTGTTCTAGATTACCCTGGCATGGTAACATTATCTCCAAAATGAGATAACATAATCACAAATTATAATTAATTACAAATTAATCAGAGTACTAAAAATGGGGTGTTACACCCTTTTTCCTAAGGATTCTTCCTTCTTGGATTCATTCTTAGTAGGCTGATCTTCTTGTTTTATGATAGGAATTTTTCTATTTAAAGGATATTTGAATCTTTCCTCCTCTAATCAGATTTATCCTTCTTCTTATCCTTCCAATATTTCTGCAAATATTCTTTGTCCTTTCCTTTCTCATACATGTACTTATCCTTTCTAGTGTTCTTTATCAAAGTTCTAGTTTCATCATATTGAATTTTATATTTATATAAGGATGGAATCCCACTCATAAACATTTGTATATTCACCTTCTCATCCTTGATAAACCCCACATACTTCAACAATCCAAAGAATTTATTTTCATATTCTCCCATGGTCATGCTCCCCATATTCAATTCAAAGAAATCTTCCATATTATTGTCATAATAGTTCTATGAAATATACTCCTGCTAAAAATATTTCTTGAACTACTTCCAAGTAATCCTACTCTCATCAATGTGCTCAACTTGTTTCAACTGATCCCACCACATAACATATTTTCCATGCAAATGATATGTGGAAATACTAGATTCTAAGTTAGATGAGTAGTTGTGCAACTAAAAATACTTCATGATTCCAAGAAAACAAGATTCAACATAATTTTACCTTTCTCTTCCACCATCAAAGGATGGTGGCTTAATCTTTCAAAGTTCTCCTTTCAAGTTGTCCACCTCATATCTTCCTCTTTGATTCCTAACATGAGACACTCTGGACTACTCCTTGACTATTTAGATGCATAAAAATTCATGTCTAAGTAAGGAGGTGAGTGGTGATGTCTATGAGTTATATTATAACTTCTTGAGTGACTAGGTCTTATGTAGTTATTTCATCTTTCATCACGTCTTCCTTCTTCCTCATGTCTTCCATGTGATCCATTCTTCGTTTTCCTTTGCAATTGTTTTAGGATTTGCATCATTTGATCATTTGTTTGATTCTACTCCTCCTATGCTCTCATTATATTGTAATTTTCATCTCTATAACTCTTCACATCCATTCTCATACATCTAATAGTATATACCAATTATTCTGGTTCCACTCTGCTCCTATGTCCAAATGTAGATTTAGTTTCAACATTACCCACACTGATATTTTTGCCTTTGGCTTATCTCTCATGAATGTAGTCTCTTTTTTAATCCTCCATGTCTATGATCTGAAATCCTAATATTTAATTTATATTCTTATACCTCTAATTCTACAAAATGTACAAGCAACCATTTTGTTAGAGTTATGCATGTTATAAAATTTGTCAATTAATTCTGCATGTGCTTCTTCTTCTCAATTCATGAAGAATTATATTATAATTATCCAAATTCTAATAATTCTAGGTTATTATCCTATGAATAATATTTCCAATTAATATTATTATGCCCCAATCCTATCTTTGAGTTGAAATTTATGTCTTCATGAAAAATCCATTTTCACCCAATTTGTCCATTTTCTTCACTGGTGCAATTTCACTAGAATGCCAACTTCTATCAACTGTAGAAGAAAATACATCAAGAACCAAGAATACTTGTGTATTAGGAACTAATAATTATCATCATGGTGAACACACAACAACCTTCATATCCTCCATCTCTTTCTCCAGTAAGATTCTACAACAATATGGAATTTGTAACTTTGTCCTTTTTACAAATTTTGCACTTAGAAATTTTAGCAGAACCAACTCTCTCCCAAATTGTGCATTTTTACAAAAAAATTACTAAAACAAAGTTGTATGTCTTGAAGAGTATTTAAAATATTGAGGAAATAAAATTTTCCATTTTTGTGATCTAGGGTCACTTTTTCTCCTCTGAAAATCCAAAAAATCTCAAATATCCCCAAAAAGTGGCCTAGAATAAAGAATTTTGGCCTATTTCAGCATCCCCTTTCCAAACCCATTATAATTTATCCAATTCTTTTCACTGGTTATTTTCATGTCTTCTTTTTGGAATCTCTCCAAAAATATCATCCTAATCTATATCTCGGTCACTGAACTGGACTCAAATCGTTAAAAACTTTTATTTTGAACTTTCGAGAAAATTCAAGAAGAAATGACCAATGGGATTCATTGACACTTTTATACAAATCCTCATTGTAGAAAAAACCCATAAAAGTTTATCTCAATATGAGTTATTGTGCTCTAGTTATGGCCGAAATAAGAAAATGGCTCCAGGCTGGGTTTTTTTTTTTAAACATAGGAAACTCTTTGCATATGTGGCAATCTATTGATGTAGTTGTTGATGTGGCACTATGGATCCACATGGAACTCTAAGGGGATGCCATGTCTCCCCTTCAACCACCCTATCCGTACCTTGTCATCTTTCGTCACCACCTTCTATCTCTCTTCCCTCTTCCTCCTACCTTAACTTTCTTCTTACCTTACCATTACACTTCAATATAAAATGAATTTATGAAATATGGGACCCACCTGTACTAGCTGCCACATTGAACCACCAAACAATGATCGGGGATGAATAAAAGGTTCTAGGGTTGATTTCATAGGTTGAAGCACCCAGGAGTTAACAAGGCATTCACCTCCAAAATATCCATACCATTGAGGGTACATGTGGTGCTCCCACAACCAGTTCAAAGGTTTAAAAACATTTACATAATCACCTACCCAACCTCCAATACTACCAATTGTACCAGTCTATCCCACAACTTGTCACCCTGCCATTGTGGTCTACCACCCCACCA
>SNQJ01S0025726.1:65716-94340 GCA_010110895.2 Picea sitchensis
ATAGATAATTTTGATCTTCTAGATTAGGGTTGATTACATCCTTATAATACCTTAATTTTATTTTTTCCTCTAACTCTTTATCACACCACATTTTCTCCTTAAATTTTGATTTGATGTTTTTTAATAGTATATTTATTCTGCAAAATGGTGTCTTCCATGATTCCCCTATAGTTTAGCCAAGACTGGGCATCTTTATGCCATCCTCGCTTGAGTCAATGGTGTTATGAATCGATTTTGAAGCAAGCCTCTTGTATTCCATGTTGTTTAAATTGTTCTTATACATTAGGTATCTAGTCATAACCATTCTCTCAATGGGGGAGAGGCTTGTTTCTAAGAGGATGGGATGGGGCATATTTCCTTTAATTTTGAGATTATAGGTTATAAAATTCTTTTGTATTTTCTCTATCTTTCTCCAAGATTCACGAGAGATACTACAGCCCCAGACTTCACATCCATAAAGAATAACATGTGTAACAAGAGTCTCAAAGAGGAGTTTCTTCTTATCCCAACTCCAAAGATCAACTGATTTACAATTGTTTTCAAGCCCATAATAAGCTTTCCATCCCCCAATAATCATATTTTCAATGCTATAATTCCAATTGATCTTGTGGTGAATATCAATTCCAATATATTTGTATGAAGTCAGTTCCTCCAAGTTTTTGTTTTCATATATGAAGATATCATAAGGTATCTTATTGGATTTAATAATCATGACCTTAGTCTTATCAGTATTAACAATCATACCCACATTGGAGAAAAACTCCTTGAAGATTCTTAGTTGGTTTTCAAGATCATGGGGAGTCCTTTCCATAATAACGATATCATTGGCATAAATAAGAAGATTGATGACTATACCAATGAGAGTAGGGCTGACACAACCTTCTTTTTCCTAGCAATCTTCTAACTTGTCAATGTATATGCCAAAAAGAGTAGGGGCAAGGGACAACCTTGTTTGACTCCAATATTGCAGTTAATCTCTTTTGACCAGCCCTTAGTGTTTTTAAACTTAGCAATAAAATTATCATACATCCTTATTGTAGCAACCCTCAACTCGAGAGACACTTTTATCTCTTCCAACCTATTCCAAAGGTTTTTTCTAGGAACCATGTCAAAAGCTTTTCTAAAGTCAACAAAACAACAAAAAAGATTGGTTTTAGTATTGCAGAACTCCTCTGCAATGATCCTAAAGGTAACAAGATGGTACATAGTTTAATGATATCTTCTAAACCGGGCCTAGCCTTTATCTCTTTTACCGTGACTTTATAGCCAAAGGCTAGTCTTCTTTTCCAAAATAATTCCATTAAGCTTGGCTAAAATCGAGCTAATCATAATGGTCCTATAAATAGAGGGAATGTTTATATCCCCATTTTTAAAAATAGGAACAATGAGGCTTTGCATCCAAAGTTTAGGGAAACCTTGCTTGACTGCTAAATTGAAGAGCTTGTGTATGTGAGGGATAAGGATTGGCCCTCCGATTTTAAAAATTTCAGCTTGGTAGCCTTCAATGTCCTTAGTTTTCCCATTTGCAAGCCACTTAACCCCGAACTCTATGTCATCTAAAGAAAAAACTTCTTCCTTTGTAGGGACAATAGGAATGGTGGCCATGGCATTAGGGAACTCATAAATACTTTTAAGGTAGGAATTCCATTCCCTTAAGGGAATCCTATGATTTTCTTTAGTATTTCATTTTACAATTTGGCTCTAGAACTTCTTGGGATCCAACTTATACAGTTGTCAAATTTTCTCTTTCCTTTTATTGATATGGTACCTTTTTTCCTTTTAATTAGGGGTGTGTACGTATTGATCTTATCGATTTTTAAGGACTCATTAGAAGCATCCCTAATGGATTTCCTAGCGATTTTACATTCTTTATCATACCAAGGGTTGGTCGTTCTATTATTGTTTTTATACAACACCTCAAAAGAGAACTCGTTAATAGAAGTGGAAATGGTAGTTGTAAAATCATAAGTTAGGAGATTTAATTTACTATTTAAATCCTTTAAGAAAATGTCAACTTTCCTTTTAATTTGTAAATGAAATTTAGTGTTTTAATTTTATTTTCAAAATGTTTTTTAAAATAAATTCTTGGCTTAGGCAATATTAGTATTTTTGTCAAATATGTTCTTTTAGTTTAGATGTTTTTTTTTTAAACATTTTATTGAATTTTGTTTCTTTTTTAGTTTTTTAGTTTTGTTTTTCAATTTTTTTTTACGTTTGAAGTGATTTTTTATTCTTTTTTTTAACAATTTTTTTTTTTTTTTTTAATTATTGTTTTCAGGGGAAATTTTACATTTTTTCATTTCTTTTTAGTTTTTCTTTGTTTTTCACCATTTTGTAAAGTTTTTTTTTTTAATTTATTTTTATTACATTTGGGTTTTGAATATATAATTTTAAATGTGTTTTTGTCTTCATTAAGAGCATATATATTTGTGAAGATTTTATCCTTTCTCTTTATTTATTTTTTAATGTAAATTTAAGAAAAAAAGAAAAAAATTAGTAAATAAATTTTCAAGTGACCATTTAAGAAACAATTTTAGGTTTTTTTTATTTGTGTAGGGATTTGTTGTTAAGACCACAATTTCAATTAGGTCGTCATTAGCTACAATTTTAACATTTAGAAAAAACATTTTTCTTTATGTAGCATCACATTTTTATTTAGGTGTTGATTTTAAGGTTTTTCTAAGCAACTATTTTATGTTTTAAGGCCATGCTTGAAAAAAGTTGTAATTTTGACCCGACTAGAAAAACCGGTGCTACTGGTAGCACCACTTTTTGATTTGGGGGTTGATTTTAAAGTTTTTTTAAGTAACCATTTGATCCTTTAAGCCCATGCTTGAAAAAGGTTGTAATTTTGACCCGGTTACAAAAAATGGTGCTACCGGTAGCACCACTTTTTGATTTGGGGGTTGATTTTAAAGTTTTTTTGAGAAACCAATTGATCCTTTAATCCCATGCTTGAAAAAAGTTTTAATTTTTACCTGTTTACAAAAAACGGTGCTACCAGTAGCACCACTTTTTGATTTGGGGGTTGATTTTCATGTTTTTTATGCAAAAATATGGGTTTTAAGGGATAGATTTCTCGTTTTGAGGTCACTGTTCTCATTAAGTTCATAACTTTGTTCTTGATGTATATTGATTCAGTCAAACCATTCAGGATAGCATTTTTATCTCTAGAATCATTTTCCTCAAGTTTCTTTCCATCCTTATCTTTCGTGGGAGTGGTCGGTTCTTTGTATCCATCTAGTATTGCTCGCCAAACATCGAATCCATGTGTCTGTACTTATGTTTTCATTCATCTTCTCTAGAAGTCATAGTTCTAACCGTCAAACTGTGGTACCCACATCCTAGCGTAGTCTATCATATCCTTCTAGTGGTTAGATTTCTTTCTAAAGGACCTCCTTTGATACCAATTGTTGGATTATTGAAGGGCGGGTGAATCAATAATGAGAAATTATAGTAATTTTAACCACAATTTATTCTTCAACAATATTCAACATTTTATCATTAGCATTCAATATATCATCAACAATATAATCATGAACAACATCACATCACAATAGATACATAATACACCGAATTTACATGGAAACTCAAACGGGAGAAAACCACATAATGTTTTTCCTATATATCAAAATAATACATTCATTGGAAGCACCAACTTTTGATTCTTCAGCTACAACTGGAAGGAGAATCCAACCCTCTATTCTTAGGATCCAATTTGAAGGAAGCTACAACTCCCTGAATTATATGGATCCAACTTGAAAGAAGCTACAACCCCCTGTGTTCTCCAGCTACAACCGGAAGGTAGATACAACCCCCTGTGTTCTCCGGATACAACTGGAAGGTGGCTACAACCACCTATCCTTGCCTCATCCTGCCTCCATGAAGTATAAGTGTAGACCAAATATTTCTATCACAAACTCTTTCACTATTACTTCCACTATCTATGTCACTGTCATTCTGTCTCTATCACTCTGTTTATGTCACTGTCATTATCTCATCAAACTTTATCTTCTCATCAACCAACTAACACATGTACCATAACATGCATCAACTGTATACCAACATATATATTATCTAATGCATCAATAATGAACTAAATATACATCAATAAGAATAGTTAATCATGAACTATAACATAAACCATGTGTAACATGTACCATATACCATACCATCAACCACTTGCAGATATGAACCCTATCATCAATGAAGTATCTCAAAGAACCAATACATGTCCCTCATGCATATGCCACCATACAACATGAATATGCCTCAACCATGTACAATCAACTCAAATATATGAACTATAAGAACCATGTCATATGTTGAACAAGATATAAGAGTTCTCCTTAGTCAGCCAAGCAACCAAGATATGTCATATCCACATACCAAACCAACCATACCAAGTATGCCTCAAGCATACACCATATCATGACAACAAGTAATCATCAAAACAATTATACAACCATACCAATACCTCTAAAGCTGACCCGAAACTATGAGATGCTGACCTGTGGACTTCCTTCATACCTTTAGGGACATGGCACCAACATCTACTCAAAATTTCATAATCTTTTCACAGATAAATGGCTTTCTATTCTATAGCCTGCAGATATCCACTCTTTCCTCCACTACAACCCACATACATCCACGCCTTGCTGAGCTTCAACTCATGGATACCTAAAAAACTAGGGTTTGTTGCAACCCCAATAATTTCACCTTCAACCCTCCTTTTCTACCTCATAAAAATGACACTACATCCTTAGCAAAATATCAATAGATCACAAGAAATAAAATCAATGAAAAATTGTGTGAGTGTCCTTATGAATGACTACTTGAGGTGCTTATATATTTGTGATAGGTAACTCCTCTCCTTAATTTAGGGATTCTATGGTTTTTTCTTTACAACAACTTTACCCTTTTGACCAAGTTTTACAATAAACTAGGGGCTTCTTGTCCACTCTTCGAGGCTTCCAAATTTACAAGGCCATATCTACATAACTGTGAGGATCCACATGGTGTTCCACATATCACCGAAAACGTCACAAAGAGTACTATCCATATATGAGGGCCCTGCTTCAATTCACACTGTTCTTTATATCCATATTCTTCATTCATATTCGGGCTACCAAAACCACACCATCAAGGCTACCAAAATTCTTCAAGAGTTGAGATCAATTTCTAATATCACTCTCCAAGGGTTGACATCAATGACAACAAACTATCCAAACCAACTGTCTAAGAGAGGATGTCCCGATCTGAGTAGATTACAACCCTAAATTTCATAAAATGATAGAGATCTCCATAGTGGACATCCTTGAGTCATATCATTTGTTGTTAAGTAGAGACCAGTCACAAAAACTACATGGTTACATTGCCTCAAAGTGGTCAGACCTATGGGTTATGTGGAATGGACGTATGACTAAGTTTAGGATCAATCAAGAGAGATACATGAAACACACAGTAATATATCTCGATGCTACTAATGAGCCCTCATATTTATAATTCTAAATTATTGGAAATTATTCTGTAGACTCATATTTTGGTAATTTTGTTGTTGAAAATTCTAATATACTTGAAAGTAAAAAATCAAAATTGTTCAAGTAAGAAAAAAAAATTGATAAAGTAGATTTTAACATTAGTTCTTTAAATGCTAAAAATTCAATTCTTGAAATTTTTTTGAACTTTTCAGACCCAAATAAAATAGGCCTTATTAATACCTGTGACATCTGGACTTTATTTTTTTATTGTTCCAAATCCCAAGAGGGAGTTGGAGATGGTTGTATTTTTATTTATCCCAAGGGTAAATGAAACTTTCTTTCTTTTATATTAGAACTCAATTGTATTAACAATACAATTGAATATGAGGCACTTGTACGGGGCCTAAAAAAGACCATAGATTTAAAAATAAAAAGGATAAAGGTGTTTGGGAATTCCAATATAATTGTTAAGAAAATTAAAAATATGATTCATTGTAACACCCCTCATCTAAAAAATTATCAACAAGAAGTCCACCAATTGATTCTCAACTTTGATGCTTTCAACATCTCTAATGTCCCACATTCTAAGAATTTAGAAGTTGATTATCTTGTAACTGTTGCCTCTAGATTGTCTCCATTGGAGGACTTTGAAGCTATTATATTTGTGATTAAATTTCTATACATACATTATCTTCTAGATTTGCCTCTAGATTGTCTCCATTGGAGGACTTTGAAGCTATTATATTTGTGATTAAATTTCTATACATACATTATCTTCTAGATAACATCACAAAACGAAAGTTATTTGAAGGTGATGACTAGATCATTGAATTTATCACCAATAAAGAGGATCTGGCCATTGACAACAAAGAGAGTTAGGAAATCCTAGAATGTGGAAAAGATAAAGAAGCTGAGAAAAAAGAGCATACCATGCCCAAAGGGATTGTTAATTTTAGGAAAAATGTTATATTTTAAAAAGAGGCTTCAAGGACCCTCAAATGTTAAAACCAATAGTTCCTAGACTCCAGTCATGGCTACATTAGGAACCCATGAAATGAAAAAAACTTAAATATTGGTAGAGGTTGCTTTGAATAGGAAAGACAAGATTACATAAAACTATTTAAAACATACCAAGATTTATTCTTGTGGACATACAATGACCTTAATACGTATGAAACACATATCATCCACCACACTTTCCCAATGAAGGAGGATGTAAAACCATTTCAATAGAAACTTCATAGGATGCATCCCTTCCTTAATCCCCAAGCCTATAACAGGTTAAAAAACTCCTTGATACCAAAAATAATCTTTCAAGTCTCAGGACTTACTTAGTAGCCAACCTAGTGCTAGTTAGGAAGAAAATTTGTGAAATTCATCTTTGTGTTAACTTTTGAAACTTGAATAAAGCTTATGAGAAGGAAAACTATCTTTTCTCACCCATGGAACAAATATTATAGCTTGTATCAAGATTTGAAATATTTCCATTACTTTATGGCTTCTTGGGATACAATCAAGTCCTAGTCATTGAAGATGCGATGTACCCATCAACCTGGGTACCTCTAAATTCACCCTCTCGGGAAAATTATAGAATTTGATTCTATCGCTCTTTATTTTAATCAGTAGCTTACTCCTTTCTTCCAAACAAGAACTCATGCACATTTGAAAGAAATATCTCTAACTAATTTAGAAAATTCCAATGCATCTTTAAGAAAACAAATAAAATCCTTAATCCTCTCAACATAGAGACAATTAATACATAATGGAATATAAATTATGAATAAAACACATTGAGCACTTATATTTAATTAAGAATTACTCAATTGATATAAAAATCATGTTCCAATCTAAATCCTAGGATCTCATAGCCATAAACTCTACAATTCAATGATACACCCCGAGCCGAGGCTATGGAATCCAAAGGATGGGCCCTCAACATAATTAGTTTCCCAAACCATTCAACAAAAAATCTCTCATGGTTTCCTCAACCACACAACAATACTAGTTTACCAAATCTCTTTCCCCTTCATCCTACATAACCCCAAAAATTAACCCCTTTCTTTGCAATGTGGTCCTTCATGTTGTTCCACTTCTTTTTTAGGGATCCAGTGCTACTGGTCTAGGAAATCCCAATGTTGGAAGTTCTAAGGATCCTTAGTTGTGGACAATTATTACTCAATTGTCATCTTTCTCATGCACACAAGCAATATTTTATTTCCAGAATAATCAATAGATACATTCAGCTAACTAGCCATGGCTCTCTACCTCTAACAATCCATTTTCCATGCCCAAACCCCCTAACAAGAGTGAGAAATAAGGAATGAATGAGGAACGAGTAATAATGAATGGTGAACCAAAATGATCGAGAATCCCCCAAACAACCCAAAAGTAGGTTGTATATAATTATACGTATTAATGCACAATGTGTCCTCCCCAAAAATCCCATGTAACCACTTTTCCCCACTAATTCCAAGATAGGTGAATAAAAATATAATAAAATACTTAGCTCCTTTTAATTCCCTTGTGGAATCATAGTTCCCTATATATGTCATTGTCCTTCTTGCATCCATTGATGTGATTTATTATTATATTCAAAGCATTACTGCCGTGCCTTCATTTTCACTTTACAAAACACTACATTCATCAAACAAAATAAAAGTATATTATAATCCAGTGGACCAAAAAAACCAGTAGACATATCTCTATCCCTCTTATTTGCATTATCCTGTTTTGTATTAAACGAGAAATAATTTCAAAAGTATTTGAAAAATCATGGGTATTCTTCCCACATGGCATCTTGTAAAGATATCATATATAATAAATACGCAGAATAGAAATAAATGCTAGAAATGGTATAATAATAACAATCCAATATAATCTCCATTTCAATAAATATTATTAAATAATATGAGAGAACAACACTGAAATAGCACTTTGATTCAGAAGCAATGTTCATTAGCGCCCCTCTGAGGGGCAACTCTAGCTCTAGAGCAAATACCTCAAGCATAATTCCAATCTAGGCTTTCATACCTCGAATCCTTATTTATAATCGGGACATGTCTAATATTAAGAGAAGCATCTAGAGTGAAGATCCTTCAGGCTTAGAAGCTTCTATTAGGTCTTCTTATCCGCACTTTATTCTATTTTATTGAAAATATTTCATTAATATTGACTTTTATTGCATCCTAATACATTGATCTATTCCATGGTTAGGATCTTAACATGTCCACCCTCTTAAAACAACCTTGTCCTCATTTGAGATGTGAAATCCACTGCAGTAACGGTAGTTGGTCCTATGGCATCCAATGGAGCTCTATCTTTCCACCGACTAGGCACCTTTTGATGGTCTCTTCCCATCACAGCGATTTCACTCCGTCCAAAATCACTGCTGTATCCAAAATGATCCTTCAGTCAACTCCCTCTAGGAAGGCTGGTTCTGAATTTGGTACTTGGCTCTGAATTATCTTCTGCCATTGAACATGAAAAATGATGTAGCTCTGCATCGATCAAGAGCTTAATCGATATTAATTTGTCCTAATATGCTTGAGAACGGTGGTGACTATAAAATTGGTATTTTAGCTTCCATAATGCCTACTTGAGGGAAGTTTGTTTATATGGAATAAGTACCATGTAACACCTCATCCCTTCCTCGCGAATTAGATGCCTGAGAGGACCTTTGATCCTGGCTTACACGCATGTGGATCGCGCTATGACCACTTCTCTTGTGGTAATGGTTAATATCCTCTCGATCAAGTACGGTCAATCAGCCTGACCTTCGAGGCACTGCGGCATGAGAGGAAATCAAGGTGGCTTTCATCCATAGACCGCTTCAAAAGGAGCCATGCAAGTAGATGTATGGTAAAAAAACACCATTCATTAGGGCACCATTGATCCCACCGTGTTGTTTCAGGCAAAGCAATCTTTTAGATATGTTTCCAAACACTTGTTGACAAATCTCATCTGACTAACCGTCTGGGATGATATCGTGGAAATGACAAATTGTGTGCCTTGGAGCTTGGCTAAAGCTCTTGCCAAAATCATTGGGGAAAGCAATAAGGTCAAATAGAGTGTGGCATGCCATGAAGCTTGAAGACTCGGTCCATGAAAAATTTGAGCCACCGTGGATGCAGAATGTGAAGAGGAAAATGATATACTCTGGAAAGGACCACTACCATCACCATTATGACTGACTTATTCCCCGATTTAGGTAAGCACAGAAGAAATTACATAGAGATATCCTTCCAAATACAGGGGGAATTGCATAGCTTGGAGGGGTGCCCGATTTGACTATTTCCTTGTTATACTGAGGCTGACCATATCTAACGTAAAACTTAGTTAACGCCCCGCTTCATACCATCCTAAAAGTGAACGCTTGACTCCTCATTATGTCGGTGAACTTGATCACCTACTGCGGGTGCATGAAGCCCGAAGTACTGCATCTTGGAGCCACTGTCTACTCTAAACAAGCTTAATCTTTATATCGGGTTTAGCCCCGATGTATACCTCAGCCAGAGCCCCGCTCCGCAATTGCCGATCTGTGATGTGAACTTTGGGATCTTGAAGCCATTCCCGCGATAGTCTAGAGCCAATCGGCATACAAGGAAAGAGAGAGTAAGGATCCTTCATCTCTATTTCAGTGACAAAGGCATCCGCTTTATTTACATTGTTTTTCCTTCTTTAAATGATATCATAATCATATTCAAAGAGCTTAATCACCCATTTTGCTGTTCCCGAGGAAATGCGTTGTTCCATAGTACTTGAGGCTTTGATGGTCATCTTAATTCCAAGAGATTGCCCTAAGATAAGGATTCGCCAACTCCAATGACATGTAGAATGCCTAAATATTTCCTTCATAAATGGTTTCCAGATTCCTTTAAGATGTTTTGCTTACTCAGAAGGCCAAAGGTTGGACTCTCAGAGAAGGACAACACTCGACTCCCTTTCCATGAGGGCATCACATTCACCACAAATGTGTTTTAGGAATCGAAGGCCAAAAACCAGAGTGGTACATGTCTGCCTTTAAGGTTTGGAAAATATTGAGTACCGGCCGAGTCCAAGGAAAGAGTTCTTTCTTTCTGAGGAGAGTCGGAGAGGTGCTGAAATCTTTCTGTAGGCTCCTAATAAACTTACATAAATCCATATAGGGCCCAAAAATCCACGCAAGATTTTGAGGAGAGTCTTTGGCAAGGCCTTTCATAGTCAATCTTTTCGGTCCACTCGATTTATCCTTTTCCACCAGACGGTTATTTCTACTTCGAAATCAAAATCAGTAATGGGATTTTTTTAGGAAAAGTTGGTGCTGAGGAGTAGGCTGAGAACTTGATCCATATGATTAAGATGGTTCATTATTGCTCTTTTCTATAGATGATGATATCACCAAAGAAAACTAAGACAGCAAAATGATGGAGAAAAAATGCAGGCGATATGGTCTATGAGGCCTCCTGGAAGGTGGAGGGGCGCTATACAAGCCAGCTGATAGCGAATAAAAACTCTAGCGGTCTCAGGAGCAGCTATCTTGGGACTCACTTCTACACGATCTCGGGTGATAATTTGTTAAGATCACTCAAGTTTGGTAAAGAATTCAGGCTTACCTAATTCATCCAGAGGTCACCAATGATGGAATGGGAATCTGTCTTGATGGTCATTGTTGAGATAATGAAGCCGCAGATACATTCCAAGAACATTCTTTCTTCAAGACTACGATTGAATCTTAGATGAGTAAGGGCCTCAGATTAGGATAGATGATGACGCTCTGCAGAAGGAGTTCCGACCATTTTCTTCTCAATTTCATTTTGCAAAGGGTAAAGATATGGACATATATTGGGGAAGCTTCCCAGACAAGGGAACGGAAATGATCATGAACACCGTAGCTGAGAGAGTCCTGGAGTGGAAACACTGGCTGATGTTTAGAAAAGAATAATCTGGAGGTCCAGCACTAGGTCTCCGGTGATCAGAAGTGGCATGGAGCTGGGAAATGACACTGCACGATCTTTTGAGAAGATTTTCCATGATGGGGAACTGCATGGCCCTCGTGAACCAAAGAGTGATGTTCTCGGGTTCTGAGGTTGGTGGCCTTCTAATTTAATTGCATGGCTAAGCTTGAAAATCATGAGAACGGACTCCAAAGTCCTTAGCCACACCCAATACATATGTCGCAACCTCCCATGCCAACAGCAAACATATGGGATTTTAGGTGTAGACACGAATTTGGAGACACATTTTCGATATCACTCCGCCTACATTTCCAGATATAACCACCACGGCAATCAGATTTGAAATCTGTTGATGATGGATGTGCACGGCTCTTTGCACGCGGCGATGAATAAAATTGTGTGGGTGTTGCCACGACAACTAGAATGATGACCTTTCGATTCTTGATGTAACTGGATAACTTGAGGGTTTGAGGGCAGAGTAGTCGGTGAGAGCACTTGAGGGAAATGATCGGTTCCACTCGAGAGGGTCGGAGGGAGGGATCATATGATTCTCGCGTGACTCGCACAAGGGAGTTTCAATATCCTTTGGAATATCCTCGTGAGATGGCTATAAAATCTTTTGTCTTACATCGGCTCCAGTGAAGACGGTCAATACTGCAGGCCTTTGAGCTGAAGGCTCAACCATTCCCATCCCCGCCGAATTTTTGATCCCTTAATGGGGTGAGGGAGAGGGTTTAATTTGGGTTAGGGATAGGGATAAATACGCTTATGGTTTTGAGGAGGAAACAATTTGTTGTGGATTCTTTAGCTTTTTCAAGATCTCCACTCCAACTCAGAGTCGGTTTCGCGAGGACATGGGCCCGACCCTCCCTTGAGGCCACATCGATAAAAACACTCAAAGAAAGCATCACCATGCCCCTCCCAGTCTGAAAATCCAGCGCCAAACGCAGCTATGAAGTCTCTCATTGTTCCGATTGCTCAATTTTTCTGTAAAACTAACAATGGTTGGTGCCGGCTGCCGTCATAAATCTTAATCACAAATTGGGTCCAAGCAATATATTCTTGAAAGGAAGTTTTTCCATCGCTTGACTATTGCCGCCATTTGATCTAGGGATGGAGAACAATTACACCGTGGAGTTTGTCTTGGTTAATCAGAATGTTGTAGAGAGGAATCATTTAGGACCAAATCCTGAGGTCCGAGCTTATCATCACTTTACAGCATCCACCCGCGAAGGTGTATGTCCCGCTCGAGCGATAAATGGAAGGTATGGGAATAAAGAAGTTCTGACCTCTGCCTGAAGGCCAGAAAATACAATACCCAGAGGGATCTTGAGTTTCAAGAGTGATGCAAAGATCGATCTGCTCGGCCGCCTCTGTTTGATTTCTCCATTTCTCGCGGATCGACGGATGCGAATGGCGGTGGGTATTGATGATGCATCATGTGATGGGTTAGAAGTAATCACCGAGTTGTTGCACTTATTTTGGGTCCGAGGGAAACTAGATTGCGGCAGTGTTAGCTTTGAGACTCCAAGTCTTGGCTATGTTTATGGGCCATGAGGATGGGGTGAACTAAAAAGGGGTAGGCAAGGTAAAAAAAAAAATCCGAAAAAAATGATATGGATGAATGTGATAAGGAGAAGAGATGAATCTAATGAATTTTTTTTTTTTTTTTTTTTTTTTTCGTGATTTTTTTTTTTTTTACAATCAGTTTAAATTAATTTTGGCTTTGAAGAATGTTGCGTGGATGAAAATCCCAAATTCTTAACTAGAAAGAAATGTATAACATTTATCAGCAACTCCGAATATGTACTAAGCAATAGATCCTGGGTCAAGTTTAATTTATTTGAGATTTATGTTTATGTTCCCTGGCTATTAGGTATTCATGGGTCTCTATGATAAGGGCTCTTCCTTGGTGCCATAGGCCCCAAGGATATGCCATGTAATCCAAGAAGAGATCATTCCAACATCCTGTGGCACTAACTAAGGAGGAGGACTGCACTCTTTAGTCGCATTTTACCCGACTACCCAAAATAGAGAGCATCTTCCTAGTGTTGTTCTTGTGATACTAGCACCTACTGGCCAATAGGTTTATCTAAAGAGGGGCTTCAGGAAATCTAGGTACGATCCGCATTACGTGATCTCCGGCGTATCACTTCACTGGGTTACCAACAAGGGTTATAAGGGTACAAATGTAGGACAAAAAAGCTTAAGAATCCACTCTGCATTTCTTGAGTGTATGAACTTCAACCAGCATATTCTTATGCATGTACCCATGATCTCATTTAAAGATCAGGAATACATATCCTACTCCCCCCCTAAATATACCTAACAATTTCTACCATGGAAAGTGCGCTCATACCACTCTGGCAAGATAATTTTATATAATAAATATGTAATAGAAATAAAATGCTAGAAATGCAAGGCATTAAATGTATAAATCCAACATATCCATAATAAATATATAAAATAATATGAGAACAAATAAACTCTAAATAACACTTGATTCAGAAGAATGTTCATGTGCCTTCTTGAGGGGCAAACTTCTAGTCAGAGTAGCTCATATAATAATCTCCAAGCCAGGGCTCTCATACCTTTACCCTTTATTTTATATACTAAATACACCCATTAAGAGAAGCATCCAGAGGAAGATCCCTCTAGGCTTAAGCTTCTATTAGGTCTCTTACATCCTACTTTATTCTATTTTATTAAAGGCCTTATTATTGACTCATTACATCCAATACATTGATTCACTCTGGAGTGCAAAAAGTTAGGACCTTTAATTACATCCTCGTGATCCTAAATAGAATCTTACGGTCTATATTGTGGTCCATTGGAACTTTACAATTCCTATGGCTCAATTCCATAGAACCTTGACCTTCCTATCCAACATGTGCACCCACTCTCAATATAAAAATCCTCCTTCCGGCTCCACTTGAATCAAAATTCCAATCAATAACATGTTTAGGATCATGCACACATTTATTCAAAGAGACATGCAACATAATATGCATTCATAAGCAAGAAATAAGAATGTGGAGAAATTGTCCCATAATCAGTCTTAACATCTCATTGGACCACAGAACTGCTTTTCCGCCTTGTACAATTCTATCAACTTTACCGAGATCTTTGGGCTTCACTTTCAAAGGAATATGTTTTCCCACTTTAAATTCTCTATTTTTCATGCTCTTTTCTACATAACTCTTTTCTATTATGATATCCATAACTTTGACTTTAATTATTATTTTTTATAATTAATTATCCTTCCAAAAAATAATTATTGAGGGCTAAAATTGAATTGTAATACCTTATTATTTTTATGGAATAAACAAGTGGAAAAGATAATACGGCTAGCTATTATGTTAAAATAGGAGTTAGGAATCCAAAGTGGCTACTAAGCAGCTGAATTGAGATATATGATGTGGATTAGCTGACCCCAAAAAGATACGATCTTAATATTTATATAGGAGGAATCTATGAATAGGTATTACTGAACCCCATGGTGGTCAATGAGAAAGAGGTTCAAGAAAAGTATCAAGTCCCAGAGAAAATAAAATAAGTCATGATAAGGGAATGAGACACCATTCCTCGGTGAGACAATCGATAATGAGAAAATATATGCTATAAAATATCTGGAAATAGTAAAACTCTACAGACATTTCATATTGATAGAAACTGAAGCTCAATTCAAGAGGCCATGCCTTTGATCGCAAACTCATCTTGGGGACAGGTGACAAAGACTTTAGACCCATGTTAAAGAAATACAATCTTCAATGTGTGGTTTCCTAAATCCCAAGTTTCTGATTTCTTATGTTGAATATGTTTATTATAGTAAATTGTTTGATTTAATTTCTTATCAGGTTAGTGTATAAATTCAATGATTTAAACTGGCTTAAATAATAAGAAAAGGACATTATAAATTTAATGCTTGATGCACAAGGAACTGATGAATATTATACATTAGTATTAGAAATTCTAATGCTTGATGTTAAGTGAATAAATGCATATTATATGTCTGAGGAAAAGGAAATGAGTAGTTATTCTTCTTATTTAACATAATTATAATAAGATATATTAGTATTCTGGGAGTAAGACCTTTCTAATTACAAATCTAAAGACTTAATTCGATAGGAAATCCAGATGGGAAGGAACATGACTCATCAAATACAATATATAACTGGAAATGAAATTATCTATATAGAGCTTATATCGATTTACTAAATATTCTGTATATATATATAAATGGAAAAACAAATCATTACAAAATTCAAGCAGTCTCTATTCTATATTAAATGAAATATCGCTAAGGTACAAGGTAATGAAATGTATGGAAAAAATCGTGAATAAAATTTAATGAGATAACCTAAGTATATATGTATTTGAAAATGTAAAGGTTGCATACTGTATAGAATTCCAAAATGAGCAGAGTCCATTTATAAACTATATCTAGGGAAAAAAGGAAATCTCAATAAACATTTCATTTCACAATGGCATAGTATGTGTAGATAATTGGGACTACGGCTTTCACTCCAACTCTAGGAATATTATATCCAAAAGATATCACTAGTTGACTAATTCACAGGTTTTGAAACCTCGGATACCTTTATGTATTCTAATTTAGAGCCCATGGATACCTTCTATCTTCATAACTACAAAATTAATATAAGATTGATAGTTGGCATGAATCAAGCGAATCAAAGGAAAATTACATAAATACAGGAATTCATCTCTCACTCTGTTGAGAAGCAGAGTAAATATCTCCCTTCAATCAAGCAGTAATCCAGCACCTCGATGTTCTGAAATATCGATAACTCACAAGTACCCTCGCATCATCATAAGGTCCCATCATTATATATTACCCAAGAATAAACTTCAAGTAAAAACTACATCATATGTACAAAAATTTAAAATCAAGTAACCATTTTCATAATCAGGTAAGCTCCACATTACATGATATATCATAGTGGTAAAGTTCTACAACATAGATGAGGGTGAGAAATAAGTTATGGTTCAACATTTAACTCAGATAAGAAAGGGAAAAATATTCTATCCTATCAAGTGGTAAACCTGACATCGAGGATTTTTAAAATTGTACAAAACCCAAGGCCAAGGCATAACTTCCAAGAAAATATGGAAGAAAAATATCTTTACCCAACATAAATATTACATCTAAAGGCATACAGGGAAACATATATGCATTTCACCAAGTATGACGATATGTAGATTAGATGGTGATTCATTCCAATTCATAAAATAATTGTCATTTCAAAGAGCAAAACACAAGAAATGTTAATAAGTTAAGAACTCTACAAGTTACAGGAAAATAATGGAATGTTAGAGAGTCTTGTTACTACCAATGATTCGATCGTGAATACGTTGGAAAGGTTCATAGAAGGCCCGAAGAAAAATATGAATTCCCGAAGGGTTACCTAACAAACTTCCTAAGAAACGTAAACGAGAATGGGGCATCTAAACATGCATTATGTAAACTTGAAAAAAGGGGAAAACTATCATGAGCATACAGAGTCGAAGGAAGAAGTGAATAATGTGGGAAGAAGCTAAGTGTGGGAAAGTTAGAACAATGAAAATATTCACAATAAAACCTAATGCATTACCAAACAAAACGTATGCAAGTTTAGGACAACGACCCTCCTCGAGATGGAAACTCTTTAAGATATGATGTATGCAGACTGTGCATGATAAATTCTCCATAGAGAATGCAGGATAACGAGGAGGAGTTGGAGAAACTTTAATGCAAACGACTACCATAACACGAGTTTAAAACCTAATAAATCACCCAAATGAATTCCTCTCGACTGAGAATTCATATCAAAGAACATGTGTAACATGAATGGATGGGATTACAATGATAGGCCATTCCAATTAATTTGTTCTATAATTTAATTGAAACTCATCAGAGTAAGGAATAATTATAGAAAGATACATTAAAAACATATGGTAGAAGTAAAATTCCAAGACTATAAGTATAATAACATGGTAGCAACAATTGTAAACCTATAGCCATAGGATAAGGACTATAGCTAGAAACCAATTCATCAAAAATTTATATAGAGATCACCACTTAAGTAAAAGTTATATTTTATAGGTTATCTCTGAATATTTCCGGAGCAAGTTATTCTCTCATGGGAAAAAGCTCTAGGTTCTATGAACTAAACTGGAAACTTTAAGTAAATGAAAGAATTATGTAGGTGCTCGAGTTTGTTGCATTGAAAATCTATATAATGGATGAAAACTGTGCAAGATTCAGATTCTGTTGTTTACCTAGTTCTTATAAATATTGAATTGAGTTTGATAACTCAAAAACTCTAAGAAACCATGAGGAAAGCCAAAACCAGTTTTGGAAAATTGTGCGATAAAAAAAAAAATGAGAAACTCAAGGAACTGGAATAGAAAAGGTTGAGAGGTTTGGACTCAAGAAGAAAGGAGGATCTTAATTCTAATAAGAATGCTGATAAGATATTCTCAAGGAGGCAATAAGTCTGCATTAAGTAAACCTTCAATCAACTCCAAAATATGGTAGAAAATCAACAACCTTCTAACAAAGAAACTATAAAAAAGAGATAGTGAAATCTTTAACGCAATTTAACCATTATCGTAAATATTTATCTCTTAGGAAAAATGGAAATAAAAATGTGCAAACAATACAAGAAGAAACTTGAAATTGGTGAGTCACTATGTCTAATTAGAAAATCTAGCTGCAACCTTGGAAAATCGATAGGAATATCATCAAACTTAAATGGTAGAAATTGAAGGTATGATACATAATAAACCATTTATTGTTTTAATCGATCCAAGTGCTACTTTAATTTATATTCCATCAAGAGTTTTAGAAATATGTAAAACATAAAGAAAAGCTCTATGTTGGTTAGTACAATTAGCCATAGGAACTAAAAGGAGAATTACAGATGTTGTTAAAAATTGTGAACTTGGCATGAATGAATTAAGAAAACAGACAGACTTGAAAATATTACCTTTAGGGAATATTCATGGATGCGTCTAACTAATATGGATTGATGGAGAAATCTCAAAGTGGTCTTAGATTTTGTTTCAGCAATAAATCATCTTATCTGCAGTAGATGAGAGGGGCAAGATTATAAACATTAAAGGGAGGTCAAGACTCATTAATATTAGAGGAAACAACCTTTATATTAAAAGATGCATCTGAAAGGGTGTCAAATACTCTGTTGTACACATAAAATTATAATGAAAAGAGGAAAAAGTGAAAATGAGATAGATAACTTTCCCATATTACAAGAATTTCAAGATGTATTCGTGATATCTGCATCACTCCTAAAAGAGAAATAGGATTTTATCCATATAATTAATTAATTCGAGTAATAATTTTCAGCTGATCCTTATAGGATGAATATACTAGACGAAATGACTAGTGCTTCAACTGCAAGAATTCGATAGATAAGGAACATATTTGACTGGCGTACCTGGAGCACTAAGCCTTTTGTCGAAAAGAAATATGGAATCCTTTATCTTCCTTGTTTGATTATATACAACTAATAAAATCGACTATTAAAAATATAGTTACCTATTTACTTCCTATATCGATGATCTATCGACTAAGCATAGATTAAACATTTTTATAAGATTGACTTATCGCCCGTAATCATCAAGTTAGGATAAAGGATGAAGATATTTATAAACAACTTTTAGAATGAGGCATATACGCCAGGAATTTTGTAATACTCTTTGACTATAACTTAATGCCCTAACCTCATTCCATGTGCCGCTTGATGAATAATATTTTGAGTAAATGTATAGATAAATTTGTGATTGTATTTATAGACAATATACTCATCTATCTAAAGGATGAAAAAGAGCATGAAGAAAATTTAATAATAGTATTACAGATACTAAGAAAACAAAATTATGTGCAAAACTAAGTAAGTGTGAATTATATAAATGACCAAATTCCAAAGATTTGACATATTATTCATGAAGGTATGAAGGGATCTGAAAAATATAAAGGCTATAATGGATTGGCCTGAACCTAAGGATATCTCATATGTAAGATCCTTTATGGGTATAATTGTCTATTACAAATTTTTTATAGAAGGGTTTTCTAAGATTGTGTATCCTATAGCATCGTTACAAAATAAAGGAACCAAGTATAATTGGTCACATAAATGTCAGAATCTACAAGTTAAAATCTAATTTTAATTGGTTAAATCCCGCGTATTAAAATCGGTAGATCTAGATATGATCTTTTGTATTGATGTATGTGATGCATGCCGCAGCGGGATTGGTGGGTGTGTGTTAATGCAAGAAAATAATGTAATAGCTTATGAAGCTCGTAAATTAAATAAACATGAAGAAAATTGTGTAACTCATGACTGGGAATTGACTGCAATAATACATCCACAAAGATGTAGAACTATCCTCAGAGGGCCACCTCTTTATTGTTAATACATAACATCACTCTAAAATATATGTTTGATAAACAAATTTTAAATGCTCACCAAGCAAGGTGGTTAACCTTCTTAAGCTAGTATGATTTTGAGATAAAACATATAAAATAAAAAATAAGGTAAGGTGATGCATTTACATATGCAAATCTGATCTATATAGTTACTAGAAGTAACTATGAAACATATTTAGAATAAAGGGTAAGAATATGGAAATAAAAGACCCAAAATATCAAAGACGGGTTAAATATTACTAATAATTCAGTAGGAATAGAAGAATCAAACTTTAGATTCTCAAAAAAGTGGAATGTTAATTGACAAAACAGATTATATGCCTGGCCAATGAAATTGGTTGTTAATTCTAGATGAATTATATTAAGAAAACCATATTCCTGACATCCGGGTGCTAATGTAACTGATTACTACACAGTAGTCATCATTACCAAAATATGAAAGGCTAAATAAATTGAATATCTAGGGCCAGGGTGTCTAGATGTCAACAAGCTATTGAAGCCACCAACATCTAACCTGGACTATTATACTCTTTACCCATCCCAGAATGAAAATGGGAAGGATAAGCATGGACTACTAGATTCACCTAGAAGTAGTAAAACAAAAATGACTTAATTATGGTTGTGGTTGATAAGTTAAGTAAGGAAACACATTTCATACCCATGAAATCAACCTACAAAGCTATTAATATAACATAAATATCTGAAGGAAGATGAGGCTTACATGAATCCTAAATTTATAATATCTTAATAAGGATGCTAAGCTTCACTCAATACCTTTTGGAATCTTACTAAAGGGCTAGGATACCCAACTTGAATCTCAATACTCTCACATCCTAAAACGGATGGAAAACTAAAAAAGAACTAACTGCATCTCTGAATACAGTTTAGAATGCATGTTATGATATAACCAAATGGGAAGAATATTTTACTTAGTTGAATTTCCTTATAATAATCACTTAATCAAGATTCAACAAAACTTAGTCCTTTGGAATTTTATATGGAATAAAATGCAACACACATAATGTTTTGGATTAACTCAGAATAGATTGATGGATAGGACCATATAAACACATGGAACTAGACAAATGAAACAGTACAATGTAGAATCCTGAAATTAGCTTAGGACAGAAAAAAGCAGGCTAATGCAAAAGACCTACAATTCTTAACTTTGGAGATCATGTATATTAGGATAAAACCTAAAAAGAGCTCTTACGGTCAGAAAGTATACCTTTGCTAGCACTAGATATTGTGGCCCATCCAAGATACTTTCTCAAATAGGACCAATAGATTATCAACTTGCACTTCCAACTTTTACTTATAAATGTACATTATGTGCTCTACATTCCCATTATTGAAAAGTGTCTATACATTACCCCATCTATTAAGCTGATTGGAAAATGATATGGTGAACCCATCTATGAGCTCCTGAGTAGAATGACTATGTTATTCTCAATAAGAGGGAACTAACACTCTAGAATCGAGTCATGATAGGCAGGCAATGGAAGCACCTTAGTCCCTAAGATTACTTGGGGAAATGGAAGGCACATGCGAGAAGCATATCAATTTGTTTTTCAAAATGGTATTGATGGAAACTAGTTATCACCAAGGACGGTGATAAGTTCTAAGGTGGGTGTATGTGATACCCCACAACTTGGATTTTAATTATTATTCTATTATTTGTCTTGATTAAGAGAATGAGACACCATTCCCTATGTGAGATGAATTGATAGGGAGTAGTGCCATGGCCAAAACTATAAGGACACAGTAAAAAACTCTACAAAGATTACACACAACAACTTGAGCCTCATAATTATGCAAGAGGCCAAAGATGTGTTCTTTAGATTCAACTCTAACCTGAGGTGACACAGGACAAGATTCCTAGTCTGATGTTGGGAGACATGGTCTCTCTAAATGCAGTGGTTTCCCAAAGTTCCAAGTCTTATCTTTGTGATGAAATATGCCTTAATAGAAATTGTCATTTAAATGCTTACTTGAAAGAGTAAAGTACAAATTTTATATTTAATCTCTACATGGCTTCTAAAAATTGGAAAACAATATTATAAATTTAATTCTAATGCACAAGGAACGTAATGCATTATTATATAAGTTAGGCATTAAATTTAATTTTGATGGGCCATGAACAAATCTATATTATATGTTAGTATAGAGTTAGGAAATATAACAATTATTCTACTTATAGACATAATTATAATATCGTTAATAGATTATTGGTATTCGTAGGTAAGAACCTAATTAAAAATCTAAAGACCAAATTGGATAGGAAATGGCATGGAAGGAACAGACTCCATCAAATACAATATATATCTGAAAAGGAATTATCTACATAGGAACTGATATTGATTTACCAAAGATTTCAGTATATGCATATATAAACGAAAAAAAATCATTATAAATTCAAGCAAAGTTCCTTGTCTCTATATTGAAAAAGGGAATATCATATAGTATAATAGCAGTAATAGTCAGTCAAGGGACAACTCTGCTATATAATCAGAGTGAGATAACTCTAAGTGTGTGTATATATATATATATATATATTTGAAACAAAAGTTATACTATATAGAATTCCAAAATGAGCAGAGTCCATTTATAAACTATATACCAATGAAAAATAAAATCATTAAACTGAGTTTTACAAATGTATATTAATATGTGTAGATTATTAGTCTATGAAGCCACCCGGCTTCTAGGAATATTACATTCAAAATATAATCGGTCGACTAATTCATCAAAATTTGTAAAACCCGAATACCTTTCTATACTTGGGTATTCCAGATCTCCATGGAAACCGTTGTCTCGACACCTACAAAAAATATATAAGTATGAGTTAGTATGTTGTACAAATCATTTAATCAAAAGGTACCATAAACAATAGAATCTGACCCAACCATGGAGGAGTTGTGAGAACCTGGAAGAGTCTCCTTCCAATTCAACAGAATTCTCGTGAACCGAAATATCTCCTTCAATCATTGTAATTCGCACCTGGATGTCTTGGGTTGAAAGATAACTGATGGGTACCCTCACATCATCTTAAGGGCCCATCATTAGATATTACCCAAGAATAAACTTTAAGTAAAAACTACAACACATGTAAAAAAAATGAAAATCAAGTAACCACTAAGGAAGTTCTAAAAATATAAACGAGGGTGTATAAAACAATATGCAGGGTCTCAATATTTAAACAAAGATGAGAAAAGGGAAAACATTCGATCCTGTCATGGTAAAACACGACTACTGATATTTCTGGGTACTGACGGAAAAACCCCGAGGCTAAGGCATAACCCCTTCAAATAAAATATGGAAGAAAAACTATTGCGACCCAACATAAACCTTGCAGTCAATGCATAATAGGAGACATATATGTATTAACAAGAAGTTGACGATAGATATGATTAGAAAAGTAAGATTCATTCCAAATACAAACAATTATCAATTCAAAGGGTAAAATTCAAGAAATGTTAATAAGTTAAACAACCCACAAAGTTACAAGAAAATCTTGAATGGTTAAGAGAGTCTTCTTACAAGTCAAAGGCACTGATCATGAATACATTGGAAAGGTTCATAGAAGGCCCGAAGAAAAATATGAATGCCCGGAGCGTTACCTAACCAAATTCCTAAGAAATGAAAATGAGAATGGGGCATCTAAACCTGCATTCTGTAAACTTGAAAAATGATAAAACTCTTAGGAAGCATACATAGATGAAGGAAGAAGTGAAGAATGCAGTAAAGAGATAAGTGTGGGAGAGTTAGGACATAAAAAATATTCACAATAAAACCTAATGCATTACCAAACAACACATATGCAATTTTAGGACAATGATCCTCCTTGAGATGGAAACCTTAAGACATGGCGCATGCGGAACCATTGCATGATAAATTCTCCATAGAGAATGCAAGATAACGAGGAGGAGTTGGAGAAACTTTAATGCAAGCAACTATCATAACACAAGTTTAAAACCTCGTAAAGAATCCAAATGAATTCCTCTGGACTAAGCAATCATGTTGAAGGATAGGTGTAACGTGAACGGATGGGCTTACAACGATAGGCCATTCCAATTAATTTGTTTCATAATTTAATCAAAACCCGAGTTTATATATGAAGAATTACCATAAGACAACATTAAGAAACATATGGTATCAAGTAAATTAAAAACTATAAGTATAAGAACATGGTAACAACAATTGCAAACCTATAGTCATAGGAGAAGGACTATAGTTAGCAACCAATTCATTGAACATTTTTATAGATTGCCACTTAAGTAATAACTTATATATTATAGGTTATCAAATATTGGTCTTAAGGAGATAAGACTTAGGATAACTCATATAAATATGATATATAAGGGTCGATAAAGGTTTTACCGTATAAGTATGTAGTCCCTATGAGATTATTGTCATAATCAAAACATAGGAAGGATAATGAAATTTTCCATATCATAAGAGAAACCAGGAAAATTATAAGATAGGTATAAAAGTAAATATGACAATAATGATGATGAAGAACCATTAAATAATATTATGGTTATATATATATATATATATATATTCTTTAATGAAATTTAAGGTCTGTGACATCTATCTTGTGCTACCTTCGAATTCTATTTAACTTTAAGCATTTGGTCTTTCGTATCCTTGGGAAATTCTTCCCCAAGTACCAATCTATCTATTGGGTTATCCAAACTCACTAGAGTATTGCATTTTCTACCATACAAAGATTCAAATGGTCTCATATTCAATGAAGTTGGATACCCATTATAGTAGGAAAACTCACCAAGTGCAAGTAATCTTCTCACTTAGACAGTTTATCCATCACATACATTCTTAACAAGTCTTTAATTACTTGGTTGACTCTCTCTTTGTCTTCCCATCTGACTGTAGATGGTATGTTGTGCTAAAATCTAGATTTATACCAAATCCCTTAAATAATCCTCTCCAAAAGTTTGAATTTAACTTTGTATCTTTGTCTGAAACAATTGCCTTAGGTATCCCATGCAACCAAGTAATTTCCTTGATACAAATTTCTGCAATATTAGTTGTTGTATGAGTCATTTTCACTAGAAAAAATGAGTAGCCTTTGTCAAGTTATCCACCACTACCATTATTGAATAATTTTTTCTTGTTGTCATTGGAAACTTAGTAATAAAATCAATGGTTATCACTTCCCATTTCCTCTATGGAATTGGAAATTGTTGTAGCAAACTCATTGGGTGTCTATGCTCAACTTTCAATCTCTGACATTCCATACATTTGGCAATGTAATTAGAAACATCCTTCTTTATTCTTGGCCAAAAGTATTGGTTTCTTATTGTTGCAATTAATTCCTGATAAACAAGATGTCCACCATATGGAACATTATGCATTTCTTTTAATACCAAATTCCTTAGTTCTCCATAAAAAAGAACATAAATTATTTTTTTATGAATAAATACTCCATATTCCTTCATCTTATACTCTTTAAATTTCGGTTTTACACCTTAATGTTGTAAGCTTTCTTTTACCTATAGGTAATTTGGTTTGTAATATAAGTATAAAAAATTATTATCTTAAGTCTAGTTGTAGCATGCATTATATATACTCTTCTGTTGAGTGCATCAACAACTTTATTTTCTTTTCCTTTGATATGATTGATGTCAAAGTCACTCTCACTTAAAAATTCTAGCCATCTTGTCTACTCAACATTTAAAGTTGGTTGCTCTAAAAAATATTTCAAACCACCATGTTTTGTTCTTAATTCAAATTTCTTCTCTAGTAAATAATTCTTCCACATCTTCAATGCACGAACTGTGGAAGCAAGCTCCAAATCATGTGTGGAATAATTCCTCTCATGTTCTTTAATCTCTCTGGAGTTATAATTAATGACATGTTCATTATGAGTGAGGACTCCACCAATTCTTTTGTTGCATACATCTATGCATACTATAAAATTTTCAATTGGATCAACAATCTTCAAAATACGTGCACTAGTAAGTAACTCCTTCAAGAAATTAAAATTTTCTTCACACTATGTTTTCCATTCAAACTTAATTCCATTCTTTTATAAGGAAGTGATGGGGTGAGAAAATTTAGAGAATACTACTATAAATCCCCTGTAGTATCTATCTATTCCCATGAAAGATCTAACTTCTGAAACATTCCTTGGTGTTGGCCATCCTCTAATGACCTCAATCTTATTTGGATCTACTACTATTCCTTCCTCTGAAATAATGTGCCCCAAATAATGGATCTTCTCTTGATAAAAAGAGCACTTTCTCAGCTTTGAATGTAGCTTATGTTCCCTTAGAACTTGAAACACCAATCTTAAATGATTCTCATGCTCTTCCTATAACTTATAATAAATAAGTATGTCATCCAAGAACACAATGAAAACTTATCCAAATAATTTATAAATATGGCATTCATCAAGCACATAAAGACAATTGGTGCATTAGTCATTCCAAATGGCACCACTACAAATTCATAATGCCCATACCCAGTTCTAAAAGTTCTCTTATTGATGTCTTCTTCCTTGATTCTCACCTAGTGATATCCTGATCTCAAGTCTTGTTGGGCCCCAACAACTCCCCCCTAAATTTTTACAAAATTTAAAGGGCCCCCATTAGAATCTTGATAATTATAATGAGCTACATAATCAACCTTTTCAAATAGTTCCATACCTTGGCTTTCTTTGAGACAAACTTAAGACATTCACTATTGTATGAGACATTCATTACAAGAGTATATGTCAAAATTTAGAAACGAGCATAGAAATCTCAATTTAAACAAAAACGTTAATTTTTATCAACTGTTTACTTTCGTTTAAATTATGATTATGTGTTCTTTCTTTTGCTCATTAGCAAGTTTGACTATTTTGAATAATGTGGTCAATACTTCATCAAATAATATCTTGGTTGGTTTCTCATTTTCATAAAATCATTTGGTGATATTAATTAATTAAATTCTTTTTTTCATTTTGCATCTCATTTCAAAATAAAAATAACAATAATAATAAAGAATTATCTATCATTTGTTTGATTTTGTAAAATACCTAAATTAATATTTTTCTCTTCTCCATTAACTTGAAGCTTCTATAATTTTAAGATCATATTTGAAAGGAAATTATAAACAATGTTTGTTTAAAACTTATAGTTAGTTTAAATTCATATTTTATTTTATTGTTCTAGATTTTGTTTTATTCACAATTTTTAGGTTAATAATTTAGGTTTCTTTTTGTTTCACAGGTTTCTATTATCAAATATTTGATACAGATCTGATCATGGCTTGATTTAATTATCCAAATACGTTCAAGATGATTGATCCAAAAATAATATTGGATTGCTACAAACAATTTTATGGGCAACAACAGATAAAATTTGGAAAGGCGTCAAGATCAGACAGACAATTTTGCAGGACTAATTGCAGCCAAACCGTGAGGAATTTGAATAAACGATTGAAACCCCAGAACCCGAATGGACCCATTTACCTTCCTCGTAGAAATTTTCCCAAAAAAATGCACGATTTGAGAGATATTGATGTCTCTTTACGAGAAAAATTTTAGGTGGGGAAAATTAATAGTGACGCCCAGACTGTTCATTCATTGTATAAATATATGAGAAAGATCAGAGCCAAGGGATCCAAGAATTGGAGAGGAGGATTTTTGTCCTTTCTCTTTTGTATATTATTTATTTTGTAAAATTTTTTTCTTTTCAAATGGAGTAACGGATGGTTGGAATCTTTGGGAGAATGGATGAGTATTTTCAAAGAAGAATATGGAATTCCAGGTTGTTTAATGGCTTGTGTCGTGTGAGTAAAATGGTTTTATTTTCATTATAATATCTTCATATTCTTTGAATAATTGATTATGCATTGATTTAAATTATCTTTATTCTATTTTATCAATACATAGTTAATTGTTATCATTTATGTATTAATTTTTTCAATCTTTAAGAGTCTATTACCTTAAAAATTCTTCCAGGACTACAATATGGGCATGTGATTTTGAGAAAGAATATGGGAAAGTTATTCATCTTTGGATTTAGACCTGTGTGATGCTTATTCCATTTTGTTCTTTCATTATTGTTGTATTATGAGAATGTTATTATGGTTGATTTAGCTTTAGCTTGTCATCATATGGTGTTTTCATACTATTAAATGTTATGTGTTGTCCATAATTTCTTATTCCATTTTTTTATGTGTGATCAATCGATCATTTGATTATTGTGGAATTTATTTTTAATGTTAAATGATGGATAATATCAATACTCAGAATTGAGTTTTCTTTCGTTCTTAAATATTGATTATCTTAAGATCACATGATTTTTAATTAGTTGTCTTCCTGTTGTTATTAATTTACTCCAATATCAAATACTTCTTTGAATGTATTCTGGAATTTCTAGTATTGTTTTGTTATAGGTTTCCCTTAACAACAGTATAGGCAGGAGCTCATACAACACAGAAAGATAATACCAGTTTCGTTGATCAGCTACAGGTTATTATGTGTATTATTTAGTTAAGTTGTTTATGAATGAAATGATGATTACATTAATTATCTTTGATTGTTTTTGTGTCACTGTTTCAATCGTATTCATTTAATATTTATTCTTTTAATATCTTAAAAAAAACAAAAAGAAGTGTTGTTCATATTTGATTCAAAAACTTTATCAAACAATAATTTTCGCAAGATTTCATGCAAACCTTGTAAACTGTATATAAATTGTTCATAATCATTTGTATATTCACATTCTTAGATAAATATTTGTAATTATTGT
>SNQJ01S0025726.1:94390-129276 GCA_010110895.2 Picea sitchensis
TGTAAACTGTATATAAATTGTTCATAATCATTTGTATATTCACATTCTTAGATAAATATTTGTAATTATTGTGTCGATTGTTAGAATCTTTACTTTAGTTAGTTTATTTTATTTTTCTATCTTTAGGACCCTAGTTGGCTAACGGAGCCATTAAACCCGTCAGAATAGGTTACACCAAACGTCTTAGGTTATTTAGACAACCCCGGACCGGATCTATTCTTCCAGTTGATGGCATGTCAAATTTGTCTGTCAACAAGTCTATAATTGAAAATATTTTTTCCCCTCTTAGTTGATCAAAGAGGTCATCGATTATGGGTAGAGGGTATTTTTTATTTATTGTGGATTTATTCAATTGTCTAAATTCAATGCACAGCCTCAATGTGCCATATTTCATTTTAACAAAGAGTACTAGTGCTCCCCAAGGTGAGACACTTGGGCGTATGTACCCTTTATTCAACAATTCTTCCAGCTACATTTGTAGTTCTTTTAATTCTAGTGTACTCATTCTATAAGGTGTCTTCAATACTGGGGCATCTCCTGGAACTAAATCAATAGATAAATCGATATCCCTTTCCGGTGGAAATCCTAGTATTTCTTTGAAAACATCCTCAAACCATTGAAATACTTAAAATTCTTCAAGACTTGGCATGTAACCTACCCAACCACCAACAGGCTGGGAACGCTACTCAAGAACACACTTCTTTAACTAATTTCAAATTCTTATAACATTTAATTTGAAATCAAGCATAAAATATTTCAATAACCACACATGCAATAATCAATATTCATGCCAAACCATCCAAGAAAGGAACAATATGCCATGCACAACAATAACTAGCAAGCATGCACATTATAAATACATCTCTCAAAGATAATAATAATAATAATGCACAACAGAATATAAATTATGGAAAAAACACAAAGAACACATATCTTTAATTAAATCATCACCAATTGGTTTCAAACTAGGGATGTTCCTCCCAACCATAGACATTGTTGTTCCAATTCTCAACACCAGGTCACCCCGATCCAGGGCTATGAATCCACAAGGATGGGTACGAGGACAAATATAAAACACACAGCAGTTGGCTAATTAGCTCTCAGGTTTTACCAACCACACAATAATCCTAATTTCCAGCTCTCTTTCCCCTCCATCTTGCACAATTGAAAGAAATGAACCCTTATCTCTACCATACAGTCCCTCAAGTTGTTCCATTTATCTCCAAGGATCTAGTGCTACTGGTTAGGAAATATCCATGATAGAAACTCCAAGTATTCTCAGCTACGAACAATTCAATTATAACTACCATCAATCTCATGCCCACAGACATCCATTCCCACCTGGAATGATCAGTAATTTATTACATCCATCTAGCAATGGCTCTCCTTCTCCTGCCATTTGTTTCCATGCTCAACCCAATAGCACACGAATTAAAAAGAGTGAATGAGGAAGAATCTCAAGGAAATGATTAACCAAGAACAAAGAGAAACCCCCAAATAGCCCAAAGACAAGGTTAATATAATTACATGAAATCAAGAACCCCATGGCCTCCCCAAGAATCTCATGTAACCACTTTCTTCATAAAATCAATTATGGGTAAATAAAATATAATAAAATACTTATCCCCTTAAGCCCCTGTCTCATGGAATACTATCCCCCTATCTCTTTTGTCCTTGTTTTTCTTACACCCAACGATGTATTGTATATATGTATTACATTTCTAGGCACTCTGGCCCATTTCCAACTTTACCATCTCACCAGCCTAAGTCATATTTACATAATACATTCTAGTTCATAGGGATAAAAAACCAGGGTGTTACAACCCCCTCCCCTTATTTTGGCACTATCCTCAACGTACAACACCATACTGATGTTCTTACAATCCTAAGCACTCTGGCCTTTACTCTGCACAAGTAATCCAACCAAATCACTATATACATAGGAACTCCATCCTAAAAGAAAACATGCATACATAGGTACTCTGGCCCAAAACATGCATAATGATCTTCAAAATTTATATTTATAGCATCAGTTCCAACCAGAAAGATCTCCTTCCCTATCATCATGCACAACCCAAAGAAATGAACCCCTTTCTCTGCCATGCATTCCCTCAGGATTTTCCACTTCTCTCCAGGGATCCAGTGCACTCATCCAGGAAGTTTCATAGTTACGGCTTCAAGAACTCGAGTGGCAATAAGTCCACTAGACTTCTTTTTTTCATTCCATGCCTTCTTCATTGAGCTTGATTTTCTTCTAGTTCTCCTTTTTCCCAATATTCCAGCTTCCATATTCAACATATCATATATATTATACACATTCATTCATCATGATATATCATTATAACAATTTTCAATCATAAATATCAAATCTATGTTATACAAGAAAATAAATTTTCAAAGCATGAGCTTCCTGCTCATAATTCATTTGGCTCTTGTAGTAGCAGGAATCAATCCTTATTATGGATTATAGTAGTACCATACCCAAAGACCATTCTTCCTTCAATTTCCTCAACCTTTAGTCAACCAAACCAATTGTTAGCATATCATAAAAATTTGTAACTATTAATTTCTGAAATCTTTTTTATAGAGGAAAATAAAATTTCCAGGCATGAATTTTATGCTCATAATGTTTGGATCTACAACTGTAGATATCAATCTTTATTATTTCCATATCCAAGACCATTATTTTTGCAATTTCCTCAATTCACATGCAACTAAACAAATTGTCAGTAATTTTTAAATTTTGATTTCCAAAATTGTTTTATATATAAAAATTAAATTTCTAGGCATGAGCTTTCTGCCCATAATGTTTGTCTCTTGCAGCAGTAGATATTGGTTTTCCTTATGGATTACATTATTTCCATATCCAAGACCACTCCACTTGCAATTTTCTCAACTTTCACTCAGCCAAACAAACTGTCAGTATCTCATGTACAATATATATATATATATATATATATATATATATATATATTCATGGAAAAATTTTAAAAAATTCACAAAGTGATATCAAAATTGTTTACAACTACAATTCAATCACTTCCATCCATTCTTGACATCAAATGGAATTAAATTGTTGAATGGAATGAACCGATCATTCTCTACACACATATTATGAGCCAATCATTTCTTTCTTCTATCCAAAAATATGTTTATTACTTGTTTCCCTCAACGAATATTTTTCTTAGTTCATCATTATTTGACTAATTTAACCTGCAACTTTCTTGTTATAATATCTAATAGCTCTTGAAGTGTTTTCAACTTCATTAGTTATTAATACTCAGATCACTTCAACTGTTAGCGTAATCATTTCTATGCCATATAATGTATGCATGCATTCACCAAAATGCATTCAACAATTCCTTTAATACCACTTGTAACATTTTCAATAGCTCCAAAAGTGATCTCATAATTGTAGCAACAACAATTCAATCACCTTCAACTAGTATTCATATTAAATATAATGCAACTACCCATCGTTATGTATTTTCAACACCATAGGATTTTAATAATGCAACATTTAATTACTAAATAAAATAACAATCGACGTGCCAATACCCATGGCCACATTTACACAATGCATCCCTTCATTGACTAAATAATACCACATAATTGTGTCATGCATTCAACCATGATGAGTTGGAAGGTCAGGAAAATGCCTCAACACGTCATATGAACTCTTCCCAATACTTACTGACTATTTGAATACCCTCATCTTCAACCCATACACCACACAAGGAAATATAATCCCTAAGTGCTCTTCAGTGTCAGCAAAGAAGGTGCAGTCCAAACATCAGCTATACAGGGAAACTATTGAGCACTCACATAACACTATATCCTTTCCATATCCAACCATATCATGGTCTCACACATAACTAGCTCTATGGATATTGATTGATACAACATGAGTATGTCTCTTGAATTGACCTGGTTATGATCTCATAACCAATCATAACATAATATGCAACTAAATTTGATCTAAATGCATTCTAGCATCAACAACATTTGCATACTCTAGGCCTTCGACCATTACATATCAATTTAAATATTGAAAAATTAACTGAGGGAATTCTTACTTTAATTCCCTTCAACATTGGAAGAAATCAAATGCATACATGCATGGCTATTATCATCCTACTTGATGCTACCTAATCAACTAGCATTTGTAAAAGTTCACATGATTCATCCTCCATCTTTTTTATCACCATTCCTACCTCCCTCGTGTGTCTTCAAATAGATGGAAGTCATAAGAAACAATATAAACATCCACATATTTAACCATTCTATATCAATTTTTTTTCCGAATACATAATCCATAATTAGTCATACTCAATATAATATCAGTGTTGCATGTATATAACAACAGACTATTCTAAGTCCACAAGCATGCCATATGCATATATAAGCATGTACATATGCAAAAATGCACATCCACATTCACCAAGAATTTATTTTCCACATTCCTACTAATGCATATAACTTCATTGTATGCATAATGCATTCTAGTGCATTTCTGTTTTAGTTCACTTATTATTTATTTATTTATGTTGTAGCTAGTTGTCCTTGAATTTATTCAAATCCTTACCGCCTTGTGTGCTCCCACTCTGCTCCTCTGCACTATTGTTCCATGGCATGAACACTTTCTAGCAAATTTCCACTAGGCCATTCTGCAATCCATTCAAGGTGTTGCATTTGCAACAACTTCTCTTAGGCAATCATATCCAAAATTTACCTTTATGAAACATTCCAAAACCTTGGAATGAAGTAGCTTAGAGAATTCCATCACTCTACTACCACAACATTATTGAACCAAATACTATTACTCCTAGTTGTACATTAAATCACTTCATTAACATTTCCCTGTGAAACCATACCTTTCACACTTAATACCATTCCCAATGGAATTATGTTTTCATTCAGTGGCATTTTTCAAGTGAAAGAACCTTCACTATTCTCTCTCCAATTTCTTTGCATTGGTATCATGCTTCCATTGTGAACTCTGATATCAAAAGTGGATTTCTTTATCTGAGTACTTTTATACATGTAGCTAAATCATATCTATAAAATCCTTCCCAAGAACTCATGTGCTTGGAACATAAAGATTATTCACACCTCATCTCTTAAGCACCTTGTTCTCTTTCACAACAAGCTTGCAACTATCTAAACCTCTCTACCTTCAATGCTATGGAGACTAACTTTTCCTTTATATGCCCATTACTGAAAGTATTCACCTATTAGCTTCATGTCCTATGTGAGGATTCTTTCTTTTTTTGTACCTGTAATTTATTCACACTCTGTAGAAGCTAAATAATAATCATTCTATTTTTTTTTTCTCAAGTTCTTTATCTACTTTTTGTTACTTTCGTTGTATCCCTTTATTTCCTCATCCAACTTCTGCAAGATCTGTCATGCTTCCATGACTCTAATATCTAATTTTGTACTTGAAATTATCTGGCTTCACTTCTAATTCTGTAAAATGTACAAGAAACCATCTTGTTAGAATTATGCATGTTAAAAAAATTGTCAATTAATGCTACAGGTCCTTTTTATGCTCAGTTCAAGAAGAATTATATCACAATTATCCAAATTATAATAATTATGGGTCATTATCCTCTTAATCATCTTTCTAATTACTATTCCCATGCCCCAATATAATCTCTGAGCTGAAGGTTATGGATTCCAAAAAACAAAGTCACTTTCACCCTTTTTGTGCAAATAGGATCTTGTAGCGGAAATGGAATAGTTGTGTGCCAATCTTGTCAAATTATTCCACAAGCTCTTTAAACTGGTGAAAATTTTGAATTCTGCATAGGCACTTCCTTCAATCCACTTTCCTTGTGACAACGACCTCGAAAGCATGGGCTTATCCACTCTAAGCGATGTTCATTTATCACCTTTCTCTTTATTCTTCTACACAAGACCTCATTCGAAAATGTCTGCGAGCTTGTTTACTTCTAGGACCTTCATGCCTCTAATCAACCCTTTTACCTTATCATGAGACCAGTGTTGAAACCAAGTCCTTTGGACTTCGACATTATTTCATTCTTCTAGAGTAATACTTCCTGATGTACACTTCGTCAAAGTATACTTCACCAAAGTACTTATAATATCTCCACTAGTAGATTAGACGGTTGATATTTAATCTCACGTTGAATGGATGATCCTGGCTCATTTGGAGGCTTCAACGAAATCAACGATCACGACTTAATCAAGTGTTGAGATGAACGATACTTATTTATTTCAAGACTTCGATACTCCGAGACTCCGGGATATTACAACTCTCAAGTGGTTCAACTCCCCCAGAGTTATTATACCTTTTGAAGTGGTCATAAAGTGATGATGACCTCTTACCATCGGTTAACACCTTCACTTACGCTATCCTTCCACTAGATTAATCTAATGACTATGAATTAATCAAGTGTTGATAGGGATGGTCCTTATTTATTTTTCAACTTCGGTACTCCGAGATTCCGGGATATTACAACTCTTAAGTGGTTCAACTCCCCCAGAATTAAACCTACCGAAGTGGTCATAAAGTGACGATGACCGCTCACCGTCAGTTAACACCTTTGCTTACACTATCCTTCCACTAGATTAATCCAATGAATATGACTTAATAAAGTGTTGAGATGGACGGTTCTTATTTATTTAAGGACTTCAACACTCTGGGACTCTGGGATATTACAACTCTCAATTTGTTCAACTCTCCCGGAGTTATACCTGTTGAAGTGTTTACGCCATCCTTCCACTACTTGATATAATGATTGATAAAATTCCCAAAGGGATCTTAGATCAATGGTCTACATGATTTCGTTACTCTGGGACTCTGGGATATTACAACGCTCAAGTTGTTCAACTCCCCTAGAGTTATACCTATCGAAGTGCTTATGCCATCCTTCCACTACTTGATCTAACAATTGAGAAAAGTCCCAAAGGGGTCTTCGATCGATGGTATACATGATTGTTTTACTCTAGTACTCCAGGAATTTGTGTCTTATCCTATCCTTCCACTATACTCGATCGGACAATAGATAATTCACTTGAAGTTCCTCCTTGATCTGACCGTTGGCTGGATTTCAGGGCTTCAACACTCCAAGACTCTGGGAATTTGTGGCTTACCCTGTCCTTCCACTATACTCGATCAGATAGTCGATAATTCAACCGAAGTTCCTCCTAGATCTGATGACCTATGTTAATTTTTGGTTTAATCTTTCAGGGATTCTACCCATTTCTAACTCATTTGTCCCCAGAATGGTCAACGTTGAATGACCACATAACTCATCAACCCAATCAAATGGTTTAGGTTTTAATGGTTCTATCTAATGGCTCTAGTTATACTCGAAATTTCTCAACTAGATCTAACGACTCTCGTTTATTCATATTCTCCTGAATCTTTATTGACCTAGGATCAATTTCCTTCAAGGGTTCGATTCCTTTGAGACTCCTTTGTCTTTACACTTGGATTCTAACTTAACCATGATCATTGATCTGTTCCTTCGGTCAACGATCGATGATTTTCATATCTTCCAACTGTAACAGAGTTTCCTCACAGTTCTGAAGGTGTTTCTACAATTGATTTGTGGTGAATTCGATCCCAATAGTACTTCCTTAAGGTGCTCATTTTCCTGATCTTTCCTTCAACCTTTCCAAAGGTCTTAACGCTGAGCACTCTAATTTTGTGAAACCTAATACACTATCTCTCCCAAGATTTAGGATCTCAAAGACATATTCTTTCTTAATGAAAATACCATATTGATCTTCTTGACATCAATGCCAACACCATAATACCATGTCCAATAGTTCTGGACCATACCATTCTGGTGTTTCAACCAGAAACTATGATACCAATCTATAACATACCCAACCACCAACAAGCTAGAACGCTACTCAAGAAAACACTTCTTTAACTAATTTCAAATTATGATAACATTTAATTCAATCAAGAATGAAATATTTCAATAACCACAACCTCAATAATTGTCTAAATTCAATACACATCCTCAACGTGCCATCTTTCTTTTTAACAAAGAGTATCGGTTCTCCCCAAGGTGAAACACTTGGGCATATGTACCCTTTCTTCAACAATTCTTCCAGCTACATTTGTAGTTCTTTTAATTCTGGTGTACTCATTCTTTAAGGTGTCTTCAATACTAGGGAAAATCCTAGAACTAAATCAATAGAGAAATATATATCCCTTTATGGTGGAAATCCTGGTATTTCTTTGAAAACATTATCAAACTATTGAAATACTTAAAATTCTTCAAGACTTGGCCCTTTTGTATTTTATGGCTCCTCCACACGATATAAACATATTTTAGATCCTTTCCTAAAACATCTCTTATTTGTAAGGCTTAAATATCCTTGATAGAAATAGGTCTTGGAATTCCTTTCATAGTGCCATGTTTTCCTTCTACATCAAGACATGTAAAAGTCTTGTTATGAAAATATAGGATAGCATGATACTTTTTCAACCAATCCATTCCAATTAGGATATCATAAGACCCTAATGGTATGATATTTATTTCAAAAATTATATTTACTCCATTTAGATCTTCTGAACAATCTCTAATAGTCTCATTGATCCTTCTTTTGGTTCCAGTGGTTAACTGAACCAACCAAGATATTTCAAGTTTACTTTTTATCAAATGAAATCTATCCACTATGTTCGGATCAATGTAACTATGGCTTGCTCCTTAATCAATTACAATAGAAATAGAATGATGTATGATATTACCTTCCACCTCAATCATATGGGGTTGGTTTTCTTCTTTTCGATCTTCCAAGGCTGCATATATCCTTTGAATATTTCTTCCCATGACTTTTACCATAGTAACCTATTGTATGTTGTTCATTTCCCTCATTTTATATTTTTTTTTAGGGAAATCCTTGTACATGTGATCTTCTTTACATCCCCAACATTTGAATGGTGGTCTTCCCCTTTGTAATACACCAAACCCCCTAATCCTTACTTAGGCTAGTGGGATGCAAAAATTTCCTCTTTTATTTTCTCTAAACCACCTCTCTTAACCACACCTCCAAATCCAATTATGAGATCATAAGTTAATTATACTCATAGATTTATTTCCAATGACTGTAAAATGCCATAATATGAGTTTGGGATCCCAAGTTATGGTCCCTTTAAAATTTTAGGTCTTTCTCGCTCACTTCTTACTTCACCTTCACATGGTATCCATGTGGATCCCCATCATCTACACCAACTAACAAGGAGATCATGTGTGTTGATGTGGAGAGTGGCACACCATCTAACGTGGCACACATACTAGGTAAAAATCCCAAGTAAAAACCATGGTGGAACTCAACATGGGACCCAAAAATCAAAACTTAGATATCCATAGCATCGAATGGTCAGAACTAAATGAAATATACGATCCCTATTCCTTTTTGGACTTGAATTTGAATGGTAGATAGTCGTTCATACTATCTCGCTTAGAACAAATCTACACAAAAATTTCAAACAATTTCTCTTGAAATTCCCATTCTATGAAGGATATATGACTACAAAAGAGGTTGATCGATGGACAAGATCTCCTCGATATTTGATCCGAAAATATATTTTAAATTACCATTTAGGAAGCTGAATGAAAGAGGAAGAATTATAGAAGAAACATAATAACCATATAAACATATATAGATCTAAAATAAATCATGAGGATCATCAAACCATAAACACCAATGTGATAATGGAGTTCGGCAATCTCGCCTACGTCTTCGGGCCTTTGTCTCAGTGGGTGAGGCTTTCTTATTTATGTTCAAATATTTAAAAGGACATCATAACAGTCGAAAGACTATTACAAACTGATCTGGTCTTGTTCTACCAGATCTATGGAACCGAACAAAATTGATGGCACTGAAATTGGATGAACAGAGCTCCCAGAAATGGCCTGCAAAGGTCCTCTCCTCAATGGCTTCCCTGTATAAAAAATGGCTTTGGCTTGGAAAATATTCAACATCACTCTGTTCTGAACCTCCTCTCATGGATTCAAGAGCCTATGGTTTATATAGGCCTGAATTTGGTAACCATATTCCAACTTCTGCCCGAGATCTGGCCTCAAAAAGGGCCCAAGATCTCCCAAAACTGGTCAAAATCCCCTCAAACAGCTGAAAAAATCATTAAAAATCACTATTATATAGTAAAAAACCCACTTTTTCACATATTATGGGCGCATCCAAGTGTCCAATCACTAAGTCCTATAGTGCGCTGGCCCCTTACTACTCAACTCCTAGTCGCATGATGGTGTCTATGTGTCCATAGTCTTAGCTCCACGCGCCCTGTATAATTAAGCCCTTGATATAGTAGCCCATGGTTTATCCCCTAGTCGGTGGGCTAGCCCGACCAACCAAGATAAACCCTTAACCACCGTGCCAACTAAAAAAACAGGTTCATATGGTATGTGTTGTGGTGGATGCATAAGAACCAGGGTTGGGGCTAGACCCCATCCCTTACCTCCGCCACCAGGAACCTTTGGTAATTTTAAGTGTATATTCCACCATGTGAGGTTAAGAACTAAAGTGAGTGAGGGTAGGATGGCTAACCCGACCCTGCCAAGTCATTCTTCCATGTCGAGGTTGCGTGATCGAATCCCCTGCGCTCCAATTTTTTTTTCAACCAACGAACCAATAAATGGGTGCCATGTCGCAACACATGTTTGGGCCACGTGGTACCTCACCATTTGTCGAAACCAATGCCACGTGTCAATCACCTATTGGTCCAGAAATGCCCACATGTCTGCCCTATACCTACCACATGTCATACAGCCCTTCCACATCCTTCGTACGGATGTGCCACCTGTCACCCTTGCAATGGTGACACGTGTCACACTGATTGGTCCACCTGTCCAACACGTCATCAGTTCGTATGCCCAGTCAGCACACTTTCCGCGTCACTATATGGTCAGCTGCCACGTGTCACTTCTAGAGGATTCCATGTCAACATACATTGTGCATTGCCATGTCATTTGTATGGTCGTACAACCTGTACAGTCAACTGCCACATGGAACTGTACTGACTATACAATCATCAAATTTTGTCTGTTTAGTGAAATGAACAGATCGCGATATCTGGAGGATATGACGTTCGTTTGATCTCGTTCAAGTTGCATTGGGTTTGTATCGACGAGGCCTACGCACACATCCGTTTTGAATCCAGTATGAGATCTTTGATTTTTAGGCCTTTCTGAGCCCCATCAAGCTCCTGGATCCAATTCTGGATCAGTATTCCCAAACCGCATGACACTTATTGGATGCTTCTATGGTCCGACAAATCCAATGAATATGATCTGCTATGATCTATGGTCTAGATCGTTTTAGGATTGAAAGGTGCATGAAATTTAGTCAGTTGGATGCAATCACTCGGAACGTGTAATCACTTCCCATTACCTTCCAAATGGATCCTTCCGAAAAGGAATCTTCTAAAACTCCTCCAATCCAATGGTCTATATATTCTCGGACTCCTCAACCCATGTAACAATTAATGTGCACAACAAAACTACAACAAGTTTATTTGGGTCCTCAACAAATCGACAACTTAAATCCATTCAAATGAGATCTATGGTGGGTCAAAGGTCCACACCCATTCAGAATCACACATTCAGGTTTTCTCTCTATCGAGAAACACCACCTACTCTAATCTCATGGATCCTTCCGAAAATTTCATTTCAATCAACTTGAAGGAATGAGTCAAAGACAAGATGTATGTTCCAGATATTTTCGATCTTTTTCCTTGGAAGATCAATGGTTCTTGCCCACTCAAGCTCGTGCATTTGATTTTCTCCCTATAATAAACCCCACCCACACCAAACTTCGTAGATCTTTCAGAACAAGCCTTTCTAACAGACTTCTTTCAAACATTGATCTCTGACAAACAATTGGGATCACTACAAATCGATGGCCTATGGCCTCTCGGACTTGCACCTGCGGTTATGCCTTATTTCCTCTCTATATCCTTCTGACACCCCAACTTCCAACAAATGGTCGAGATCTATTCCTGACATCCTATCTAACAATTAGGATTACCCCCACTCATCATGGTACTACCGAGGTCATTTTGGCTCACTCCACAAGAGAACTGACACATGTCTGCCACTGAAAAGGGTTAGACCAGTTGACGTGTGGCATGGTGCGTCATCATAACGTCATCTTCTCTCTCTCTCTCTCTCTCTCTCTCTCTCTCTCATTTACAAGTAGAAAAAGGGGAAAAACCTTGTTGTTGGAATCCTACCCCACTGACAATTGAGATTTTTGAACAAGGATAGGTTAAATTAAAAAGGGGTTCCATGTTCCAGTGCTTCGGTTATCCTAGTTATCTAGAACTTCATGTCTGCACATAAGTTCTAAACAACCCAACTCTCAGGTTTTGGGTTCTCCTCCTAGTTCCACTCCTATACTCATATAGGAAAGGGATTGAACATACAAATTTGAACATGATGGGAGAACCATGAATCTTAAGGGTTATCAACCCTTCGATATACATCAGGGTACCCACAACATAGACCTATTAAGGAACAAAATACCTCTTGGAGGGATAAAACCTAGCCCACATACAAAGACCGAGCACTCTATTCAAATTTTTATAGGGAAGAAATACCAATAAAGGGAATTAGACACACATGGAGATTAACACATTCCTCTCTTACTCATTTCTTAGAGTCTTAGTATATATATGACCAGGCTCTCTTTATAACATATTCTCATAAGTTAAATAACCATAAGTTTACAACACATAATTAGACTCTGAATTATAAAACCTAGTAAATATCCTCATTCATCATACATCATAGGAGCTAATAACCATTAAGGAATACAAGCAAGAGAAAAAAAACATGAAAACATTATTTTATATCTCTCTCATTGATCTTTTACTCATACCTCCAAATAGTTCATATATTTCAGGGTGCATAGAAACCTTACACGATAAACTAATATCAAGTCATCATGAAATAATAATGCACTTATCTATTCATAAAATATTGGTCGGAGAAACTAGCCAAGGGGAATTCCTTTCCACACAATCATAGGCTTAGATGCACTAGTTTTTCTTGCAATCTAGCCACCCCCATGCCAAGCCATGATGCCATCAGGGAAATTCCTCTTAGAATTTCATTACAAAATATAAATGTGAACGCCACTCTTCTTCAAACATATATTGTTTTGAATCCTTACACCCATCATGCCAAGGAGCTCAATGAGATTTATCAAATTCCCTCCCATCACTAAGCTCATGGCCCTCTCATCTCAGGTCAGTTTCTAGTTTCTTAGACCAGCCATGCACATAGCCTTGCTCTAAAAACCCTACATATCTTCCCACACATGGGTTCTCACCTGACCTTCAGCAGTGTCTTCTCCCTGCCTCTCCCCATCTTCTTTCCACTTTTTCCCCCTTCCTCAACACACACTTGTGTACTTCTTCCTTCCTTCCCCAGAAAGTTCTTGACCCATCCCTTTATTTCCTTTGTCAGAAGGAACCAGTGGGTCAATTATGGGGGACTATGCTGGATTTCTTGATGTACCCTAAGTTGATATTTTTCTAGTGTCCTAGCCAGTATTCCATGATTCCATTCATTGTGGGTGGTTGGTTGTTCAACTACCAATCTCCCACCATTAACTTATTTTCTTTGGAATCAATAAAAAGAGAAGATAACTTATTATTTACAAAAATAAATAACTCAGCAAAGAGGCTTGGGTTCTCTTATAATGAATCTAAGTGTAATTAGCCCCCTTTTTAGGATCCCTCACTCTTTCCTCTAGTGGTATCATGGTCAGTACTTTAAGGATTTACCCTTTAGTCAACTTTTTGTATTTTATTTTACACAATAATACAATTTACATTATTCTAGATTACCTTAGCATTGTAACAATATCTCCATAATGAGATAACACCATCACTAGTTATAATTAATTACAAATTAATCAGGGGATTAAAAATGGGGTGTTACATTCCCCTCCCCATTAATTGGAACATCATCCTCTGTGTTATTCTGCACTTTAGTAATACTTTCCATGTCTTCATATTCTAGACACTTTAGCAAGCATCCTTTATTTACAGTTTAGTTCATCTTCAAAATTTGGAATTTTAGTAATATACCTACAACAATTTCCAAACAACATGCATTATTGTGCCAATTCAATGTATAAGATTCAATTTTTATTCATAATTTAGAGAAAAACACATTATTCAACACAATACTTATCTCGTGCATTCATAGATATGCATCCATTTGGTTGTCATGTTAAGACTCAACTGATTGTTCTTCCTTGACATGTTGAATGTTCTCACGATCCCAACTATCATGTCATTCCACTCAAGTATCTTCTTCCTTGCAGTCACTCACCTTCTAGGCTCGGGAATCCCTTTTTCTACTACACAATCCCTTGGGAGATCCCTCTTAACTTCCAATGCTTTCTTGCACAGGAAGAGTATAGAGTATCACATAGTCTTACAATCAAGGAATGCCTCTATATTTCTCTAACACAAGACAACAATATCAAAGGTGATCATGGCCTGTCATAGGGTTCTCGTGTCATAACAATGGCCTCTTTTCATTCTTTCTAATTCAACAACCATCCTCTATCCTTCTAGGACATATGTGTCATCTCAACTGTATCAAATACATATAGAAATTATAAGATATCATTGTATAAATTTCAATAATAATTTTCTTCTCAAATATGCTCCCCGCAGATTTCAAATTTCACTTGTCAAGTTCAGGATTTGTTCCATGTAGGAACTATGATTTTTTCACCAACATGAGATTCCTTCTCATAAAATTTTGGCTTCCTTTTCCCAATAGAAAGCATCGACCTTCCTTATGGACTTACATTTTTTTCATATCCAAGGCCATTCTTCTTGCAATTTTTCCATTCTTCATATAAGCAAATAGATTTTTAGTATTCTATGCACATTATATTTTTCATTGCAAACTTATAGTGACTTCAAAAGGAATTTTTGTTTTTAAATGTACATATTAATGGTTAAATCACTTTTATTCATTAGTAATATGAAATGGAATGATAACTTCATTCCTCATACATGCATTCTTTCAGTAAACCAAGATTTCCATAATGCATTCAAACTTCATAAGAATTCAACCAATGTGTCATTATCCATGGCCACATTTACACACAATGCACCATTGCATTGGTTTTACACTACCACATTTTTATGTCAAAAACTTCACCATGGTGAGTTGGAACTCAACCAAACCCTCACAGCATGGATTTTTTTATCAGCATCCATTATTACAATAGGAATATGCTTCCTAACTTGAGTTTATTTGTGACCTTAATTTGACATACCTCACATGAAATAAAATTTTACATTATTACATTCAAGCATTCATTCTTTACTAGTAGCCAAGGTACTAGTACTCATGGCCACCTCAATTACTCTCTCTACTACTTCTAGATTTGTTTTGGAATACATGAAAGTCTTCCTTCCATAAGGGAAATATTATATGTGTTGATTCATGTAAACATGCATTCCCTCAATGCATTTAACATAGGTTCCACTTATGTACACAATTATTAATTCATTCATGCTTATCCAATTCAAACATGGCATCACTATTTACACATTCCTTGCAAGGATTTCAATTTATTTTTCCTACCATTGGTTCCTTCCTCTATGATACCCTGCCTAGGAACCAATGGAACACATGCAATCGATTCATAAACATATACATCTCATCAAAATATAAAGCAAGGCTGAAGTAATTTCTTATCGAATTCCCTCTAAGTTACATGCTATAAGGAATGCATATTTTTTTATTCATGCCTATGCATATTTTTTTATTCATGCCTAGCTGCCAATAACCTTCCTGATATTACCTTATCAGTTAGATGCTTCTTGGGGACTCATAAGGTCCCTTCATCAATATCTTGACAACAAATTTATTTTCTCACACTCTACATGAGTTGGTTTACCATTGGAAGTTGTCCCCTCAACAACTCCAAACTTTCCTACACATGCTAGTTAAAATCAAAAGTATACCAGTTGTCATGTCAAGTCAAAATGCATGTACCATAGTGTTTTAAAATCAACAAACATTATCAGATATGTCCCATCATATCTATATGCACTCTATCACATTATCATCAATGTTTGTTAGTGAAACATAAAATCATTTTAGTTATTCTACTTTCACACAATGATTAGCACTCTTATGCCTGGGGTATTTACACATACCCATTTTTCTCATTTGTGCATTATAAACAAACAACAAGAGATGAATCAAGGGGCTTTCCCTTCTAATTCCTTTGCACATCCTAGAATTTTCAACTTAGTTGAATTATTCCCAAGACATCTCTTCCATTTCATAAAATGGATTTAAATAAATAATTCATTCAAACATCTATCATGATTCTTTGTTTGCACTATTGTGCTTGTTTCTTTAAAAGCACACAACTCTGCTAACAAATCAGATTTTTAAAGTGAGAAAAGTGTTCTTTATTTTCTTTATTTTGCTTCTACATTTTCTCCCTTTTGAGATATGCATGCCCCATTTCCTTTGAGTAGTTTGTAGTCAAGTTCATCTTGACCTTTCCTAATTCAATGAATCCTCATTCCCTGAATGCGAAAACACTCTAACATATCAAAATTAGCTCATAAATTAATTATGAACTAGTGCATTCTACACATATCCATAGAGAATTCAAAATAATTTTCATCTCATTTGCATGTCTTTCACACATGCATTATGTTTTAAAATGTAATATAGGATTCTTATACAAATAGGCTTTGCAACCCACTACTTAGTTTTTCAACAGTCATAACTTCTAGGGATTTGTTCTCCTGACAGGGTCCTTACTTAACCCAATTTCATGGAATTCTATCTTATCCTGCAACCTTCCTTGTTGCATATCCATCATTACTTGAAATCATCTCAACCCCGAGTTGGCATCATCTCTATCATTTTAGAGATTTACCCAATTATTCATAAAGAATTATAGGCTTGCATTCTTATTATGCATTCAACCACACATCCATACCCGTGCATCATTTCTATCATATTGAATTTACAATGTGCCTTCAGGCACTTCAACCCTATGCATCAACATAATACATGTGAACCTATTATCAACACACTTTCATAATCTGCACATCTATTTAAATTCACGATTTCTCACAATCATTCTCCTGAAAATTAAAGGCATAATCATATTTCCTTCTTTCCTAGAAATAGATCTTTCATGATCATTTTTTCTCTCAACATTTCACACCAACACTTTATGAAGAATGGCATATTTCCTCTTCAAGCTAGCATACAAAAAAAAAATCATAACTTTCAAAATAGATAAAGCTATGTATCCACACCATTATTCAAAACTTGGCAATTACCGATCTTGCCTCATAGTTCACTTATTCATTCATGCATTCACACCATACAACTCTGTCATACACTCAATCATATATATATATATATATATATATATATATATATATATATCTTGCACCCTTTTCATCTCATTCATACACATTGGCATTTTTAATTTTATATCATCCCTCCCTAAGATCTTACAACCATTCACATGATATGTCTCATAGGGATTCTAATGAATATGTTGTCCTGTTTTACAACAACCACAACAACCAATAAGAGGTCACTCTTTCCCATTTTCTACAACATCATTCTATTTATTAGAAAGTTTCACTAGGTAATTACAACATTACCTAGGGGATATAAAATACCAATCCCTATCTCTCTTCAAACATCAAGTCATTCTTGGTCAATAGACTTTACCAAGGGGATCCTTACTTAAATTCCCTTTCATTATTGCTTGAGCATACCAATCCATACCCATATGGATATCATCCCTCTTTGGATGTCATTTAATCTAGTGGTCTTCTGGGAAATGCACAAGCACTCCCTTTACTGAAATTTCGATCAATACCTTATTAATCCTTTGCCTTATCTTCATAAGGCTATAAGAAATAGCATCATCAACATTTTAATTCATGTTGTTAATTTTTCTTGTTGAATCCATCATAACACTATATTTCAAAACATTTAGAAGACTATTCTAAGTCTATATACATACTAATTGTATATACTCAATTATTACCATTTGCATTATGGCATGATAATATGCACCAAGCATTTTACTCGTGCTTGTAGTGCATATGTATTCCAAATTTATATCTCTTGCATTCACATGTATATATATGCATTCGAGTCAATACATATATACATTCCTCCTTGGGAAAAACAAATTACTCAATAAGGTTATGAGCTAAGAAACTTTCTCATATTATGATATTGACACATCACTTGACCTCTTTCCAATAGCCACTTGCTAATTCCCATTATTGACATAGTGTATCATCGGATACATTTAGCAATGGTATGGATTGCAATTTCTCTGGTTTATTATCCATAATAGGTTTCCAAAGGGTGCACCCTAATGCCCCCATCATCACTTGGATACTTTTCTACTTTTAACATCTACCTCCCTTATAACAACTATCAATAGTCCAATGGACTTATTTTAATTACAATACTAAATGGAATCTTAATGAACATGACATTCATCCTTATAACCCCTAAATTCCAAGAAACCACATCATTACCTTCTCTTAAAATCCATTTACTTATACTTAAATGGGATAACCAACAACATGTCTCCTTCATTATAACTTCACCTTAACAATTTTTCCATCAGTCCTCTAAGCACGGGGAATTATTCATACATGGCTTAATGTTTTATTTAATAATCAATAATAACTATCAAGGCTCTATCAACCCATACTCATAAACACCATTACAACCTATTTAAAAAAATCAAGCTCATCCATTCTCTAGACTTATCTATCCCTATAACAATATTCTTCCTTTTCTACCATTCACATTGAAATATTACCACCAATGCATGTCATCCTATTCAAACTCATGTAGGATTATTTCTAATTCTAGCAAAGAAATGGAATAACTCTTTTTCTATTATCATGCCTTAGAATTGTTAAATTTTATGTTTGAGAACTAATAAGGAAACATCCATTATTTTTTGTTGCAAATAATTTTGGAAACACAATTTAATATACAGTCCTTCTTTTAATAAGTTTGTGCAACTAATAATTAATCATTTAAATGAAAAAAGCAAATTTTCCAACAAGCCCATCTTGGCTATGACTACCAAATCTTATGGCTGCTATCTGGCCCATGTAGGCCTAGAGTTTGAACTCTTCTCTGATACCACTATGTAACAAACCTAACCCCCTAATCGTTACTCAGGCTGGTGGGATGTATAAATTTCCTCTTTTATTTGATCTTAAGAAACTCTATTAACCTCACCTCTAAATCCAATTCTAATCTCATAAGTTATTTTTTCTCACAGAGAGCTTTCCAACAACTGTAAAATGCCAAAATATGAGTTCGGGATCCCAATTTATGGTTCCTTTAAACTTTCAATTCTTTCCCACTCACTACTTAATTTTCCTCCACATGGATCCCCTTCATCTGCACTATTTGATAAGGAGAGCATGTGTGTTTATGTTTCTGGTGACATGCCATCTAATGCGGCACACACTCCGGGTCAAAAACCTAGGTAAAAAACTCAACGAAACTCAAAAGGGACCCATCAATCAAAACTAAAATATCTACAACATCGAATGGTCAAAACTAACTTAATTATACGATCCCTATTCCTTTTCGGAATTGAAGTTGTGTGACGGATAGTCGGTCAGACTATCCTTCTCGGAACATAGCTACACAAACCTTCTGAACAACTTCTCCTAAAATCCCCACTCTCCAAAGGATCTAATGGCTACAAATGAGCCTAATCGATGGATAGAATATCCTTGGTCTTCCCAAACCACAAAACATTTATTGAATGCTTCCAGGGTCTGAAAGATCCAACGAATAGGATCTTCTATGATATATGGTCTAGATCTTTTCATGCTCAAAATGTTAAGAACGAAATATCAAAATAGCATAAAAACCTCAGAATAAGTACTCCACGCCTTGAAAAAGAGAGAAATTCAGATAATAAGCTTCTTCTAGGGGGAAACCTCTTTATAAATCACATGAATTCACAAATACAAGATTATTCCAAATGAAAAGGTCTCCTTGGTATATATAGGAGACTAGGAGGTACAATTACAATTAATGGACCCAAGACGACACAAATAAAATAACAATACTAATGTAATATGCCCCAATTAAGAGGTAATGCGCCACAATTTAGGGCTTAACATGCCCCTCCCCTTAAGACAAGTGTTGTCCTCAATGATTGAGTAGTTATATATGCTTTTGTGTAAAATAAGCATCTTCTCATGTGGAATATTCAACATGTAGTTTCTTCCACTTAATGAGATACTCTGAAATTGATCTATTCCTCAGCTAGCGAATTCTTGTATCAGTGATAGCTTCATGCTCCAATATGATTTTTCCTTCCTCATAAAGTTATGGAAATACGGTTTGAAATGGGATCTTGTCACCTATAACCTTATTTAAGCATGAAACATGGAAAACTGGGTGTACTTGCGAAGAGGCAGGCAACTCCAATTTGTATGCCATAGTACTAATATTTTGCAACACCTTATAAGGGCCATAATACTTTGGTGATAATTTGTTATCCTTCTTATCTTGCTTGAGGGACATTTGTTTGTATGGTTGTAGTCTTAAAAATACCCAATCCCCTACTCCAAAACTTCTTTCACTATGATGTTGATCTGCTTGTTGTTTCATGCGATTTTGTGCCATGGTCAGGTTGCCCTTTAAGAGTTGGAAATTTTTTTGTTGATGCTCGATGTGATATTCCATTGCTTGAACCTTATTTTTTTCTTTTATAGAAGAAGTGATGGACACTGGGTGATATCCATAAATCACCATAAATGGTGTCATTTTTGTTGCAGTATGAAAGGAAGCATTATACCACCATTCTTCCAAGGGTAACCACTTGAACCATTGTGTTTGTTTATCAGAGACAAAGGAACGAAGGTAGACTTCCAGAAATTTGTTCACTATCTTGGTTTTTCCATGAGATTGAGGATGATAAGATGAGTTATGAGCCAATTGAGTAACCAAACAAGAAAATATTTATATCCAAAAATGACTAGTGAATATGGGATCTCTGTCACTTACAATAATGTTTGGCATTCCATGTAGCTTTTGAACTGTCTCCATGAATGTGGTAGCAACTGTACTGGATTTTAAAGGATGAGAGAGTGAAAAAAATGTGTGTACTTGGTAAGTATATCAATAATCACCATGATGACACTCTTTCCTTCAGACTTCAGTAACCCTATGATGAAATCCATGGAAACCTCCTCCCAATAATGACTTGGAATGGATAATGGTTGTAAAAGATCTAGGGTCTTAATTGTTTCCACCTTATTTTGTTGGCAAACCAAACATTCTGCCACAAAGCTTTGAACATCATTTTTAAGGCCATCCCAAAACAATTCCCTCTTGGCCCTATGATAGGTTTTCAAAAATCCTGAGTGCCCTCTTACCCGGTAGGTGTGCAATTCCAAAAGTACCTTTTGTTTGATTTGGGAGTTCTTACATAAATATAAACGATATTTGTACCATAGTGGATCATTTTTCCATGTAAATGTCGAATGCATTGGAACCCTGCTACAACCTTTGAATGAGAGTCCACACTTTTTCGTCATTCTTCCATTCATCCCTTGCTTATGTTACCCAATTAGGTTGGATGATAGAGATAGCATAGAGAAATTCCTCGACATGTTCATCCTTTCTTGAGAGTGCATCTGCCACAACATTTTACTTCCCTTTTTTGTAGATGATTTCAAAGTCATAACCCAACATATTGGTCACCCATTTTTGTTGCTCTTCTGAAGATATTCTTTGTTCCAAGAAGAATTTAAGACTGTCATGATTTGTTTTGACCTTTAAATGCCTACCTATTAGGTAAGGCCGTCATTGCTTCAATGTATGTAGTATTACCATCATTTCCTTCTCATAAATGGGTTTGTGTAAGTCATTTCCCTTGAGTGGCCAACTTTCAAAAGAAAGGGGCATTCCTTCTTGCATTAGAACAACACCAATTCCATTTCTCGAGACATCGCATTCCACAATAAAGGTTTTTGTGAAGTCTGGTGTGGTCAAGACATGATCTTTGCACATTGCCTCTTTAAGTTGTTCAAAATCTTGAGTTGCCTTTGGAGTTCATGAAAATGCATCCTTCTTATTTATTGTAGTTAAAGGTGTTGTTTTTCTTCCATAGTTTCGAACAAACTTGTGGTAGTAACCTGTCAAACCCAAAAATCCTCTAATATTCTTCATTGTTTTGGGAATCATCCATTCCATCATGGATTTAATATTGTTAAGGTCTATGTTGAAACCTTCATGAGATACAATATGACCCAAATACTCTACCTCCTTCACCCCAAAAAAATATTTGGATGATTTGGCATATAGTTGTTGCTCCTTTATTAGTTGTAGCACCCTGTCAACATGTCAAACATGATCATGATCATGAGTGGGTGGAAGACCTCTGGCAATATCTTCAAATACTTTTGAATGCTTATCAATGATCCCTTGGAGATCTGGGGGAATATATGGCTTAGATGTTTGAACATCTAGTGAGCATAGTTGTACAATTACACCCTGATTCCCCTTTTCAATAATTTTTTCATTCCATTAGATCTTACAACCTTACTGGTTCCCCTATGATACCCCTTAACTCAAATTCATTTCCTTCCAATGAAAAATTCATTAAAAGTTCTTGAAAATTAAAAGCCAATGTTCGCAATGATTGTAACCATTGGACCCCTAGTACGACATTAGCACCATCCATGGGCATAGAAATCATTAGGCTATTCATTACATACTCTCCCATAGTAATATTGATCTTATGGAATTTTCCTGAGCAATTGATAGTTCCTCCTTTTGCAATCATTACTTGAAAATCTGGCACTGGATATATAAATCAATTGAGAGATTTGACTAATTTACAGTGAATGAAATTATGGGTACTGCCATAATCAATTAGCACTATTACTTTTTTATTTTTGATATATTATTTGATCTTGAGGATTTGAGGAGGGATAATTCCAGCCAATGCATGACATGATATGGTGGGAGTCAACTCTTCAAAAGAACTATCTTTTACATATTCATCTTGAGATAGTTCTTGTTCTTGTTCTTATTCTTCTTCTTCTTCATAATCTATGTAGAATAATTTATTCTCACCACACTTATGTCCCTTACTGTACTTGTTTTCACAATTAAAGCATAAACCTTTTTCTTTTCTTTCCTCCAATTGTTGAGGTGTCAACCTTGTAGGTTGAGGTGGTTTAGAAGAAGGAACATTATTCTCTCGATAAATTTTAGGGGTGGTTCCCAAATGCAAACCTCGTGTTGAATTTTATCCTTTAAAGTTCCTGTTAGTACTCAAATTCACTCCTCCATAACTATTTTCGAGCCTTCGTCAAATTGCATAAAACTTCACCAGGTTTTTCATTGTTCATTTCTTTTGTGTCGGATCCATCAAAGTTGCTTATTTTTTCATCAAATCTGCTATACCTTGTCTCGTCAAATTGCGCAAAAATCATTAAGCTTCAAATCACATTTACGTCAAATTCACTAGTTGGTTGTTCTTTGCGTCAACTTCTTCAAATTTCTCATATGCATTAATTCAACATGGTTTCATGAGTTAGTTAAGCTCCAGGATAAATCAAGAGTCATTCAACTTGGTTTCATGAGTTAGTTAAGCTCCAAGATAAATAAAGAGCAATCTCACTTTGTCTATTTTCTTCATGATATTCTAAGTATAAAGTTTAAGTTCTAAAAAAATTAATTATTATTATTAAACCATTCTTTTGGTTTGATTTTAATAATTATATTTTTAATCAAAAAGAACTTTAACATTTTTATCTTTTAAAAATGGGTTTGTTACAAGTCCATCTTATAGATTTCCAAGGTAAAATCCACTTAAGTTATAAAGTATGCGGACCACCATATGTTAAGCTCAAGTCTTAAAGTATATGCATAGAAAGTACACCATGGATATATGGAGTCTATTTCTTATCCCAAATCATAAACGCCTAAACTCAAAGCCCAATCATTACAAAGACTACCAAAATAAAAATATGAAATGTGTTGGCCCATCACTCCATCGAATTCCTGTTACATACGCCAAATTTCATATGCCCAGGAGTGAACCTATTGATTAGTGTGCTCGCCAACAAATAAAAAAATTTCCATTTGTCGTCAAAGAGAAATGTTCGAGGGTGCAGGTGTCCAAGTTAACTCTGAAAGAGCATTAAAAGAAACCGATAAATCAAGAGCTAAGCCTTCCTGGATATCTTGAAATGCTTATTGTTGTTCTGTTTTGAAAAAGATTTGGGTTTTGATCAAATTAAAACCCAAGGTCAATTCCACATGGAGCGTCGAGATAGTGGAGGAGCCCACGATGAGAATCATGTGCACAATTTGTCCAGGTATATCAAAAGTGGGTAATAATATATAGCAAAATATTTGTTTATTATTTGTCCACGTGGGATATTTCCCACTGCACAAAGAATAAAATTCAATCTCCCGGCATCGATAGCAACACCAAAATCAAAATCTCCAAATTTTGTCAAACAAATATGCTTAGACATGACCATATAATGAGAAGGGGTAATCACACCACTAACTCTGATCGTGGACAGTCTTCTAGGTGTCAACGGAGAGGATTCAGTTGCAAATTTAATCGTCTACAGAAATTGGCACTCCACAATATATTTTCTTCATTTATGCATCTTGGCTCACACAATTATTTGCAGAAGCGATACATAGTTCCCCTCTTCTAAGAGAAGATCTCTCATTTCATTCATTTGTGAGCTATGAACTTTTATGGTAAGGGAATTTGGTCAAAGGTCATCTCAGTGTCAATGTTGAGCAACACCAGAAAACTGAGTTTGTTTTGGCCATTCAGTTTGAGGAAAGGTGCTCAAATCTACCAAAAGAGTCTACTCAAACTACTCATGGGACTTGAAATCTGGACAAAAGATTGTAATTACAAACACCATGGAAAAGGTGAGGATCACTCAAAACTAAGACAGAAAAACATATAGGTTTCATTGAGGTAGTATATTAGTGCCAAGTGAAATGTCCACGTCGAGGGGTTATGCCATAAGGAAATTGTTGCTTCAGCTGCGTTAATTGTAAATTTAGCAGGCATGGAAAGAGATTTGAAAGATTGTAATATGATCATTTGATGTGGGGTAAGGACAAGCATTCCCACTTGGAGAATATCGCCAACATCGCCTTCAGACTCTTTCTTTTCTATCAGTGACAAGAGTCTCTCTATAATGGTACCAATTGCTTTTTGTTGGGATGAGAAATGGATGGTATTGATATTTGAAGCCATGAGTTTTCACCAATAAATAAAAAAATGGATTTAGCTGAAGATGAAAGCCAGATCAAACCATAACAAGTGAACTTAAATGGTACCATATGATGGATAAATAGCTAGTTCATGATGTTATTCAATGCTTGGGTAACTTCTTTCAAAACTGTTTGTGAACCCAAAAGAGTCATCAGTGTTTAGTCGAAAGGATTCATGCACAATGTATAAAAGCCACCATATGGATTTTTAGACAGAGGTCGAGTATAGTGGGTATCAAATCAACATTCAAAAGGGATTCAAAGAGAATTTTTAGACATCAGTTAAATATTCCATAGGTAGGTGGCAGAGGACTTAACAAATTCATAAATTTAGAAATTATGAACCGTGTATTTAGCAGAACACCTGGCACTAAAATTGCATTTTAGATAAGCAATTCTATTAAAGCCCGATATTGGTATGCATATATATATTTTCAACAGGTGTCAAATCTCTCTAGCAAAGAAGACAATATCAATTGGTCAACACCATATTTGAAGCAGTCATAGCTCAACAAGTTTTATTCCAAATCACAGATTGCCAGGCACACAATCATCAGTTTGAATTGGAGTTCATCATCTTCCAGATTTTTCACCATAACTTCAACATATCTCAATCAGTTGTCCGAATTGGATTTCATCATCTTCCATATTTTTTTCCATAACTTAGACATATCTCTCTTATTTTTGGGATATTTTTAGTTGCAAAAAAGGGCTAAATAGGATATAAATACTAGCATTTTCTATGTAGAAAGGGGAGAGAGAGGCAAAAGAGAGGGATTTTTGGAGCAGAAGCCGGTATGTGTCATTGTGAGCATGAGGGAAATTTTATTAAGTAATCATTTATGACATTGAACATTCATGTGAATTTCTCAATCATATTGTGACCTCTTCATTTTCCATTATGCATTTTTCTTCTTACTTAATAAGTTGCAAACATTGAGATTCAATAGTTTCCTTTGATTTATAAATTCTTGAGCAACAAAGAATATGTTGTGACTATCATGTTAATTATTATTTCTTGTTCAAGTACATTTTGTAGAGAAAATCTTTGTTTAATGGATGTTCTTCTTTTTGTTACATTCTTTGTTCTTCCATACACCATCATATAAGTTGTTTGTATGATACACATTTCAAGGGCCTTTGATCTAAGAGAGTGTTTACTTGACTCCATGCCCAATGGTATATCATTGATATGAAGTTAATTTTTTTTCCTCTTACTTTTTATTTCAATCTTGTCGATCCATCAAACCCATCCATAATCCTATTTGAATCTATAAAAAATCATTGCAACAACGTGGATTTGCTAGGCTTGCCCCCAAAGCAGGCCAGTGAAAACTTCTAGCACTAACAGTTCCTATGAAGACATCAATCAGGTGCTCATATGGAATATATATTACCTTTGTATTCAATCTTTGGAAGTTCTCAATGTTCTCTGCAACTGAACCATTTTTCTTGAGATTTATTAATTGGATGAAGAAGGTATTTCTCCTTGTATCATCATAGTGTGCTATCATTTCTTCCGTGAAAATTGTCCAAGTGATAAGTGATTTGTGATAAAAAATCCAACGATACCACACAAACTGATTAGGTTCTAAATATAAGGACGCAATGCGTACCTTTTATTTGTGTGGCACAACATGTAGATTAAAGAACTTCTCCATCTGGAGTATCCATGTGATTGGATACTTACCATCAAACTTCCTCATATCGATCTTAGGAAGTGGTTGGTAGTCAAGCCAAAGCTAGAGTTTCTCCAGTCTTGATTCATCTTCCTTGTGTCCTCATCATGAATTTCATGGGATAAATTGTCACTTTTAGGTGGCCTCTCTATTAGAAACTTTTTCAACCTTTCCATGATCTCCCCTTTTAAGCCATCCATCTTAGTATCCATCATCACTTCCAGCTTAGCTTCAGTTGAATACATCATCCTTTGTAGTTGATATTTTGTTACTGCCTTCTTTTGTAAATCATCTATGTCCTTGTGCATTTATTCACCTTCATTAAGAGTCCAACTAGGACTATATGAGGGCTTATTTGGTGTATAAGTTCCTTTTTTGGTGGCATGTTGTACAAGTATCACTTCAAGGTAGGAATTCCTAATTGGCTTAGGTAGAGGTCCTCACGGACAAGGGAGTGTCAGGTGCTATAACTCTCTGATATACGTGTGAGGTCCAACAATAGTAATCGGCCCAATATCTCAGGGAACTAACTAAGGAGGATTAACCATTCCCTTAGTCATACTATCCGACTACCCAGATACTAGAGAGTGATCTCCTCGAGTGTTGTTCTCGGTGTACTATAGAAACAAGACGACCAAATGGTTTACTCGGTTGGTCTCAATATTTTAGGGGGTCTCCTGATATATGCAAGGTACATGGGATCTCAAATCCATAGTAGTGTTTTCTAATGTGCAACCATTCGAAATGGGCCTTCCAATATACTCTAGGTATGTGGAAGAACCACACTATCCCCGAGTTGTAGCACTGACAAGTAATGACAACTCCTACGTTTAGAGATGCTGAAATATGTATGTACCTAAAAATCCATAAAATTCTCCCAAATTTATGCGATACTCCTTTTATCCCACTTTTTTACTCACCCCAATTGGATCTTCTACTCAAAATATATGAAAATTTCCCCCAAAAAAATAAATAACGCACCTTTTAAAACCCTAATTTGGAGACTATTCTGCTAGTCGAGATTTCTTATGTTGTAGATCTATAATTTCATCCCTTATGAGTCTCAAATTTTGGCCTGAGGTATCTTGATTTGTCTTCTTTCTAACGCCATAGGTTAGACCAATATTGGATTCTCCAAGAGAATTTTAGGTTAACTTTCCCAAGATGTGTTGATGTTTTCCCTTTCCGGAGAGAAAATTTGTACGGCCTGCCATGTGTCACTGTATTCACTTCCGACCTTGAAATTTTCACCAATAAAATTTTAGTTCGTACCCTAACCAATGGAATAGGTCTCACTCAATTTGGAGCTCTGTAGATTCAAATATAATAGTTTTTCCAAGAACACTTGTTTTAGACTGAAATTTGGACCAACCCCAAACCTTAATTTACTCAGAGAATAAATTTCATAGTACAGAGAATCAAGGGCTGAAATGTTTACACCAGATACTTCAATATTCTGCCTTCTTGCTGTAAAAATTTCAAAACCCGAAACCAAGTAGAAAACAATTGTGAGAGAAAATTACAAGAAGACTTGTTTCAGACTAGTTTCAGGACTAGTCCAAAACCCTAATTTGAAAAGAATGTATCTCCAAAAATATAATGAAACAAGATCTGAAATTTGGATCCAAGTTACACACACACACACACACACACACACACACACACACACACACATATGTCTCCTCTACACCATATAAATTATAGATATTGAAACCTTCCATCAAAAACATTGTAGCAAAATTTCCAAGAATACTTGTTTTGAAGAAGCCAGTCCCGAGGATTGTCTAGCTCTAATACCAAATGTTGATAACCAAATATCAAAATAACATAAAAACCCCAGAATAAGTACTCCACACCTTGAAAAAGAGATAAATTCAGATGATAATCCTCTTCAAGGGGGAAACCTCATACATCACATTAATTCACAAATACAAGATGATTCCAAATGAAAAGGTCTCCTTGGTATATACAGGAGACTAGGAGGTATAATTACAATTAATGGATAGAAGACGACATAAATAAAATAACAATACTAATGTAATATTCCCCAGTTAAGGGGTAATGTGCCACGATTTAGGTCTTAACACAAAAGGTGCATTACCTTTAGTCAGTGAAATTCACTCGCTCAAAAAGCGCAACCACTTCCCATTACCTTCCGAAAAGATCCTTCTGAAAAGGAAGTTTCTGACGGATCCAACAACTGACAGTCCTCTGATCCAATGGTCCATATATTTGCAAACTTCTCAACCCGCAAAATAGTTAACATGCACAAAAAACTATGACAGGTTGGATTAGGTCCTTATAAAATTGATAACTCAAATCCTTTCGGTTGGGCTCTACAGAAGATCGAAAGTTTATAGCCATTTGGGATTATGCATTTGGTTTTTCTCTCTATCAGAAAATACCACCTACTCCAATCTCACGGATCCTTATAAAACCTGCATTTCGATTGACCTAATGGACTGGGTCAAGGACAAGATCTACAATCCAGATATTTATGGTCCTATTCCTTGGTAGATCAATGGTTCTCGCTCACATGTTTGGTTTTATCCCTATCAGAAACTCCACCCATGCCAAAATTCACGGATCTTTATGAACAAGCCTTTCCAATAGGCTTCTTTCAAACGCTTATCTATGATAAACAATTGGGATCATGACAAATCGATATCTTGTGGCCTCTCGAGCTCGCACATGCGATTAATTCTTATTTCATCTTTGTATCCTTTTGATACCCCAACTTCTGAAAATGGTGGATATTTATTCCTGACATCTGATCTAACGACCATTATTACCCCCACTCATCACAGTACTACCGAGGTCCTTTCAACTTGCTCCACTAGAGTGCTGACACCTATCCACCACTAAAAAGGGTTAGACCAATCAACATGTGGCATGATGCATCATCATATCTACCTAATGAACTGGGTCAAGGACAAGATCTACGATCCATATATTTATGGTCCTATTCCTTGGAAGATCAATGGTTCTCACTCACATGTTTAGGTTTATCCCTATCAGAAACTCCACCCATGCCAAAATTCACGGATCTTTATGAACAAGACTTTCCAATAGGATTCTTTCGAACGCTTATCTATGATAAACAATTGGTATCATGACAAATCAATAGCTTGTGGCCTCTCGAGCTCACACATGTGATGAAGTCTTATTTCATCTATGTATCCTTCTGACACCCCAACTTCTGAAAAATGGTCGAGATCTATTCCTGACATCTGATCTAACGACCATGATTACCCCCATTCATCACAGTACTATCGAGGTCCTTTTGACTTACTCCACTAGAGTGTTGACACCTATACACCACTAAAAAGGGTTAGACCAATCAACATGTGGCACAATGCATCATCATAACTTCATTAGCTCTCTCTCTCTCTCTCTCTCTTTTACAAGTGTAAAAATGGGTGGAACCTCATTCTTGTAGCCCTTCCCCACCGATACCTAGGATTTTCTAACAAGGATAGGTTAAATTAAAAAGGGGGTCCAGGTTCCAATTCTTTGTCTATCCTGGTTATTTGGAAATTCATGCCCGCGCATAAGTTCTAAACATGATGACTCTCAAGTTTTGGGGTTTCCTCCTATTTCCACTCCTGTACTCATATAGGAAAGGTATTGAACATATAAATCTAGGTGTGACAGGAGAACCATGAATATTAAGGGATATCAACACTTCAGGCTACACCAGGGAGCCAGTCGCACTTAAGGAAAACAATACGTCCTAGAGGCGTAAAATCTATCCCACATACATAGAGACTAGGAACCATCGTTTTTGCAGGTTTTACAAGGAACCGAAACCAGTAAAGGGAATTATAGACAAAATGAGCTTAACGCATGCCTCCCTTACTCATTTCTCAGAGTCTTAGGATCTATGACCAAGCTCTCTTTATCGCATGTTCTCATAGGTTAAATAACCATAATTTTATAACACATAACTATACTGTGAATCATAGAGCCTAGAAAATCTCCTCATTCAACATACATCATAAGAGATAATAACCATTAAGGAATACAAGAAAGTAGAATAAAGTGTGAAAACTTTCTTTAATCTATCTCTCTTTCATTGATATTTTATTCATGCCTTCAAATAGTTCATATATTTCATAGTCAATAGAAACCTTACATGGTAAAATAATATCAATTCATCACGAAATATGCATGAACCCATCTATTCAAAAACTATTGGCTAAGGGTGAATGCCTTTCCACCCAACCATAGGCTCAAATGCACTAGTTTTCCTTGCAATCTGGACACCCTCATTCCAAGCCATGATACCACCAGGAAAATTACTCTCAAAATTTTAGAGAAAAATAGAAAAGTGAAGAATACCTCCTTAACACATCTACTGGTTGGAATCCTTACACCCACCGTGCCCAGGACATCCACGATATTTTTCAAATTCCCTCCCAGAACCAAGCTAGTGTCCCTATCATCTCAAGTAGGGTTCCAATTTATTAGAATAGCCATGCACATAGCCTTTCTCTAAAGAAAGTACATGTCTTCCCACATGTGGGTTCTCCGCTATATTTCAACAATCTCTTGTACCTGCCTCTCCTTGTCTTCTTTCCACTGTATCCCTCTTCCTTAGCATGCACCCATGTCCTTCTGCCTTCCTTACCCCATAAGGTTCTTGACCTGTCCATTTCTTTCTTCTATCAAAAGGAACATGTGGGTCAATCATGGAGGATTGTGATGGATTTCTTGTTGTACTCTGGGCTGACATTTTTCTACTATCCTATCTAGTATTCCATGCTTCCATTCATTGTGGGTGTTTTTTTGTTCAACTGCCAATGTCCCTCCATTAACAAATTTTATTTGGAATCAGGAAAAAAGGGAAAATAACTTATTATTTCCAAAAATAAATAACTTAGCAAAGAGGCTTGGGTTCTATTAGCTTACTTAATCTTAGCATAATGAACCCCCTTTTCAAGATCCCACACTCTTTCCTCAAGTGGTATCATGGCCAATATTTTAAGGATTCACCCTTCAACCAGTCGTTTGGATTTTATTTTACACAATAATACAATTTACATTGTTCTAGATTACCCTGGCATGGTAACATTATCTCCAAAATGAGATAACATAATCACAAATTATAATTAATTACAAATTAATCAGAGTACTAAAAATGGGGTGTTACACCCTTTTTCCTAAGGATTCTTCCTTCTTGGATTCATTCTTAGTAGGCTGATCTTCTTGTTTTATGATAGGAATTTTTCTATTTAAAGGATATTTGAATCTTTCCTCCTCTAATCAGATTTATCCTTCTTCTTATCCTTCCAATATTTCTGCAAATATTCTTTGTCCTTTCCTTTCTCATACATGTACTTATCCTTTCTAGTGTTCTTTATCAAAGTTCTAGTTTCATCATATTGAATTTTATATTTATATAAGGATGGAATCCCACTCATAAACATTTGTATATTCACCTTCTCATCCTTGATAAACCCCACATACTTCAACAATCCAAAGAATTTATTTTCATATTCTCCCATGGTCATGCTCCCCATATTCAATTCAAAGAAATCTTCCATATTATTGTCATAATAGTTCTATGAAATATACTCCTGCTAAAAATATTTCTTGAACTACTTCCAAGTAATCCTACTCTCATCAATGTGCTCAACTTGTTTCAACTGATCCCACCACATAACATATTTTCCATGCAAATGATATGTGGAAATACTAGATTCTAAGTTAGATGAGTAGTTGTGCAACTAAAAATACTTCATGATTCCAAGAAAACAAGATTCAACATAATTTTACCTTTCTCTTCCACCATCAAAGGATGGTGGCTTAATCTTTCAAAGTTCTCCTTTCAAGTTGTCCACCTCATATCTTCCTCTTTGATTCCTAACATGAGACACTCTGGACTACTCCTTGACTATTTAGATGCATAAAAATTCATGTCTAAGTAAGGAGGTGAGTGGTGATGTCTATGAGTTATATTATAACTTCTTGAGTGACTAGGTCTTATGTAGTTATTTCATCTTTCATCACGTCTTCCTTCTTCCTCATGTCTTCCATGTGATCCATTCTTCGTTTTCCTTTGCAATTGTTTTAGGATTTGCATCATTTGATCATTTGTTTGATTCTACTCCTCCTATGCTCTCATTATATTGTAATTTTCATCTCTATAACTCTTCACATCCATTCTCATACATCTAATAGTATATACCAATTATTCTGGTTCCACTCTGCTCCTATGTCCAAATGTAGATTTAGTTTCAACATTACCCACACTGATATTTTTGCCTTTGGCTTATCTCTCATGAATGTAGTCTCTTTTTTAATCCTCCATGTCTATGATCTGAAATCCTAATATTTAATTTATATTCTTATACCTCTAATTCTACAAAATGTACAAGCAACCATTTTGTTAGAGTTATGCATGTTATAAAATTTGTCAATTAATTCTGCATGTGCTTCTTCTTCTCAATTCATGAAGAATTATATTATAATTATCCAAATTCTAATAATTCTAGGTTATTATCCTATGAATAATATTTCCAATTAATATTATTATGCCCCAATCCTATCTTTGAGTTGAAATTTATGTCTTCATGAAAAATCCATTTTCACCCAATTTGTCCATTTTCTTCACTGGTGCAATTTCACTAGAATGCCAACTTCTATCAACTGTAGAAGAAAATACATCAAGAACCAAGAATACTTGTGTATTAGGAACTAATAATTATCATCATGGTGAACACACAACAACCTTCATATCCTCCATCTCTTTCTCCAGTAAGATTCTACAACAATATGGAATTTGTAACTTTGTCCTTTTTACAAATTTTGCACTTAGAAATTTTAGCAGAACCAACTCTCTCCCAAATTGTGCATTTTTACAAAAAAATTACTAAAACAAAGTTGTATGTCTTGAAGAGTATTTAAAATATTGAGGAAATAAAATTTTCCATTTTTGTGATCTAGGGTCACTTTTTCTCCTCTGAAAATCCAAAAAATCTCAAATATCCCCAAAAAGTGGCCTAGAATAAAGAATTTTGGCCTATTTCAGCATCCCCTTTCCAAACCCATTATAATTTATCCAATTCTTTTCACTGGTTATTTTCATGTCTTCTTTTTGGAATCTCTCCAAAAATATCATCCTAATCTATATCTCGGTCACTGAACTGGACTCAAATCGTTAAAAACTTTTATTTTGAACTTTCGAGAAAATTCAAGAAGAAATGACCAATGGGATTCATTGACACTTTTATACAAATCCTCATTGTAGAAAAAACCCATAAAAGTTTATCTCAATATGAGTTATTGTGCTCTAGTTATGGCCGAAATAAGAAAATGGCTCCAGGCTGGGTTTTTTTTTTTAAACATAGGAAACTCTTTGCATATGTGGCAATCTATTGATGTAGTTGTTGATGTGGCACTATGGATCCACATGGAACTCTAAGGGGATGCCATGTCTCCCCTTCAACCACCCTATCCGTACCTTGTCATCTTTCGTCACCACCTTCTATCTCTCTTCCCTCTTCCTCCTACCTTAACTTTCTTCTTACCTTACCATTACACTTCAATATAAAATGAATTTATGAAATATGGGACCCACCTGTACTAGCTGCCACATTGAACCACCAAACAATGATCGGGGATGAATAAAAGGTTCTAGGGTTGATTTCATAGGTTGAAGCACCCAGGAGTTAACAAGGCATTCACCTCCAAAATATCCATACCATTGAGGGTACATGTGGTGCTCCCACAACCAGTTCAAAGGTTTAAAAACATTTACATAATCACCTACCCAACCTCCAATACTACCAATTGTACCAGTCTATCCCACAACTTGTCACCCTGCCATTGTGGTCTACCACCCCACCATATT
>SNQJ01S0025726.1:139750-156691 GCA_010110895.2 Picea sitchensis
GAATTTAATAATCGTAATTAATTATTATGACTGTTGGGCAGAGATCTGATTTGACCCAACTAACTATTTGACTATGACACTTGTATGAAAACAAAATATTTTATATTGATTGCAGGAGGACAAATGGAACAACCATGTTAAAATTAGCTGACCATGACTCCATGAGTGGGGAACCTATTCGAACTACCTCTGGGATGATTATTACAAGTGGAAAATCAGAGATTTGGCCATTGACAGCCCCTAAAAATCAGGGATTTAGAAAGCTGCGAAAATTCCCAAGGGAGGGAAAAGACCTAGGCAAAAGGATTTTTTTTGGATAAATAACATATTTGAGGAGGCAGGATGCTACCAAGTATGCTGGGAAGGGAGACTATTGATTATTCCTTGCTATTATGAACACTACAGAGTGAGTGTGAGGTAGGAGGAACCTGTTGGAATTGAAGGATATTGCTGAGGAGGAGTCTTCCAAGTTTGTCCTCATGGATTCATGGTCAGGCTAGGGGGTGAATCGGGCAAGTGTTTTTGGTTGCCTTATTGTATGGTTGGGAGGAATGTGGTTGTTCCCTTTGTCTTCCCGTGAGCTGGTTCAGATATGTAAATCTTCCCCTACTCTATTCTTGAATGAGTTGTGTGTAACTGATATTATGCATCTAATTGTACTAAGTTGAAATAATTTTCCATGGATAACATCTATTTGTGGTATGAAGTTTATAATCAGAGACTAAATTCTGGATTGGTCCCTCCTGAAAACTAGAATGCTAGGCAGAATTATCTGTATACAATTGATCTTGAAATAGTAGATCCATCTACATGATATGTTTAACTCTGAAATCGAAATTCTAGTTAGGATTATTTGTGTACAAATATGCTTGAAAGGAACAGATCTATTATAGGCATATGTTTATTTCTGTGACTGAGATATTAAATAGATCTAACTATGAGCAATCGAAGTTGATTATATCTGTACCTATATAAATTTTTAGGTGTATCTCTATAATTAAACTTCAGAAAAAATCGTGCCACTTAGCGGAGACTTCCTTTCTAGTATAACTTGGAATTGAAGAGAAATACGAGACGACACGAATCATATGGATCACCTATATATTTATATAATATACATATATACATTTGGAAAACTGTATAGGCATCAGAGCAAACTGGAAGTGGACTATCTACAACATAAAAAGTTGATATGATATACGTTTTTTTCTTGTATTATATGAATTATATACTGATCAATCATATGCACCAACAACATGCAAATGAAATGCTAGATGGGTAAAGATCGATGAAATTTGAAAGTTAAAGAAATCTGGAACCCTTTTTTTTATCAGACACTAGAATCGAAACTACAATCATGGAAATTTACATATATCATGAGATCTTATGCATTTCTATATTCCAAGTTCTGTAGTGGAATTTCAATCTGTGAAAAATAAAATTGGAAATAACGAATTCCTTTGGAGCGGTCTACCTTTTCAACATTCAAAATCTGTGGCGAATTATAAATTGGTGCAACCCTTAAAGAGATCTGGAAACAAATCTCAGGAGTATTAGATTCATTTATGGCAGTACAGTCTCATAGTCATGGGTCAAATATTAAAACTATAGAAGCCTTTGACTTCAACGACGCAGAATGATTTACGCTAGGAAAACTTAAGTTAATGCAGACATTTATATAGATACGCATATAACCACGTATGCTTACAGGAGTCTATACGTATAATAACAACCATAAGACTTACTTTAAATGAAAACAGTTAAATCAACAACCGACACAAGTAAATATTGCATTAAATTTAATTCACTGTATAGTCTACCTCTGCCGCGTTTTCACAATATAGATTATGTCTGGAATATCGCTATGCAGAGACTAACAACAAAAAACCTCAATAAAAGAAAATAAATTTCCAACCCTTGTTTAACAAAATTTCTATACATCTAATGAATTGGGTATCAGTCTTATGCCAAGAACGCCAGAGTAATAACCCAACACGACTAGGACTTTTCCAGATCTCTCAAAGAGTTCTCTTGTTAGAAACCAGAATACCTTTCTGAGTAGGACCCGAATTAGATCCAACGCCATATTCCACATAGACCTACAAAAGAAGCGAAGCATTCAATTTAGTCACGGAATAAAGGTCTTTTTGAAACTCGATTTTTTTTTATCAAACATACAAGATAACGATTGGGTATAAACTATTACTTATCTTTGATTTTCCATAGGTAGGCTTCCAGTCTGAATCACGACCGCCATTAGACCGAAAGGGGAGGAGCGAACACGATCAAGCTGATGGGTACCCTCGCATCAAACAGGGCCCCATCATTAGTTACAATATCCAGTACAAAGAGATGGGTTTTACAAGAAATGCATTTTCATTAATGTACAGGAGTTCCGACATTGAATCAAGCAAACATTAAACAAAGGATGATTTTAATACAGTTATATAGAGGAACAGATGAGTCGGAGAGAATATATTAAACATGAATTTTGTAAGCCCATGCATTGATAATATGAGGATGCCTATTTTTTTTAAACACAAGAACCTGTTTCAAGGAAAAAGAAAAATTTAATTTAAACACAGAGTAAGATAGATACCCTTCTCCATATGGTCAAACCGCGACCAAGACCATACAAAGCCCGCAAACCATTGTCTATGGAATGATATAGGAATTTCAAACCCGAGAGGTATTGCTACTTTGGGTTCTATAGAAGAAATTTATGAACGGTTATTTGTTCTTCTTAGTGGGGTTATGGGATTTTGATGAGGGCAGGGTACAATCGAAAGAACTCATAGAGGTGGGTAGACATAGCCATGATAAGGAAATGTTATTTAATCATTATACAGAGAATACCCGAACACGACAGATATCGTTTTCAAAGTCAACCATATGACAGTTCACTAACCTCGGTAAACTAAAATGAATTTACAGTATGGCTTCCCCAAACAATGATACAACACAACAAAGGAAAGTGGGAACGACAAGCATAAAGGAATACTACTTACGAATAACCCTTGGAAGCCCCAAGAAAACAAGAGAATGAAGTATCGAGCCTTTCGGGTAGGAGTGCGATAAGTAGAGCTACTTACTAGTAGCGAGGAAAAACCAGAATGCTTCTTTTGAGTTTCAGTAATGAGGAAGTAACTTACTAACGGTCAAATTTTACAGTGATAGCATAAATCTTACCAGGCGGTTGGGTGAAAGACATCGCCTCCATCAAGGAAGTTCCCCAGTCATTTTTTTTTCCTTCAACAAGATTACGGAGTAGCAGAGCCAAATTCTCTGAGAACCTACTCGTTATACAAATGAAATCGATATAACCCAAAGAAAACCTTACCGTATAGATTAAATGTTGCTGGTACGAAAGAAGGGTCGGCCATGTGAAGAAGGAAACTTGGCACATCCATAGTGGAAAAAGAGTCAAGTGATGGCCTCGACTCTCGCACACACCATGGTCCATTAATGGCCTGGCCAGGGTTTAAATCTCGACTGACTTGTCCCTACCCTTTCAATTAATGGGTTACAGATTAAAGAAGCACCTGTGCATTTAAGGGAAGTTTTAACCCTAACCAACACTAACCTCGTTAATGCAACTTTTAGTTGGAGTTTCGTATAGAACAGGTGGAGTCAATGAACTGCTAGCACGGGCTATTGGTTTCAAAATAATTGTTACATCAATATTAAACCGGGAATCACTTACCCCAACCACATCCTTATTAATTCAAATATTTCGCAGAGGGGTATAACCTGCCCTTTTACCTTTATTCTTATTAAATGAATTCTTTGATCAAGTGGTTAATGTTACGCATAAGGCTTAGGGATATAAGTCCCAAAAATCCTTCATAGTGGTAAGCCAATTATATGGATATATAATTCTTATATTGATATGAAAGTAAACATAATTTGCAGGATTGTAAGTGAGTTGTGGAATGCAGAGTAAGCACATCTTGTAATATTGTTTCAAAGGTTTAAGTTGGGTAGTAATTTTATCCGACATCAGCCAGGACTCTTTTACTTTTAATGACGAACCCATTCAAAGGTGAATGCATAATTTTTATTTTTATTTTATTTGAAAGTTTTGAGGTATATTACATGTCACCATATGGAAAGATCCCATTTTTATCCAATATTCACAAAAGTGAATAATTTCAAGAAACGTCGTTCGGTCACCCAAGCATCCTCCGAATTTGTGTATGCATGATTAACAATCTTTCATCTTGAAAATCGGCCCATATGGCCTAAGCACTACAAAATTGGATCTAATACCAATATGTGACATACCCATTGACCCAGGTACCTCAAAGAGACAGTTAATACACAATGGAATATAAATTACAAAGAAAACAAAGAGATTACTTATATTTTAAATAAACATTCACCAACTGGTTTCAGATGTTGAACATTCCACCCAACCTTAGGATATTTTTCACACAAAATATATACAATAGGACACCCTCTATCCGAGGCTATGAATCCACAAGGACATGTCCTAGGTCGACACTTAGTTTCCCAAACTAGTTAGAAAACAAGTTCTCACAGTTTACTCAATGACATAACAATCTCAGTTTACTGGATCTCTTTCCCCCTCGTCCTTCACAAAACAAAGAAATGAACCCCTTCACTACAATGTAGACCCTCAGGTTGTTCCACTTATTTTCTAGGGATCCAATGCTATTTTCCATAAAATATCAATGCTAGAAAATCCAAGGATCCTCATTGGTTGACATTTCTTTCACGACTTCCATCATTCTCATGTACACATACATCCATTTCTTGCTGGAATAATCAATAGTTTCCTAAAACCAATAAACAATGTCTCTTTTTCTCTAGATTTTCATTTTCCATGCCCAAACCTTGAAAACGAGTGAGGAAGAAGTAATAATGAGGAATTAGTAACAATGAATGTCGAACCAACAAATGATTGATTAACCCCCCAAAATCCCAAAAGCGGTAATTACATGTAATGATACACCATGTGGCCTCCGCAACAAGCTCACATAACCACTTTTCCCCCACAAATTCTAAGATGGGTGAATTAATATAATAAAAAGACTTAGCCCCTTTAGCACCCCCCTCCCCCCCCCTGTCTCATGGAATCATATCCCCCTATCCATGTCCTTGTTTGTCTTGCAGCCAACAATGTATTTTATTATATATTCAAAACATCCCATTTCTAGGCTCTCCGACCTTTCACTTTACAAACACTTCGTCCTTTCATCAAATAAACGAAAAAAGCATTACAAATATGGGGACTCAAAACTGGGGTATTACAAAAGAGGATAGACTGAAGGCCACTTTCCAAACTAAATGGGGAATTTTAACTTATAAATGAATGATTTTTGGGATTATTAATGCCAAATACACCCTTAAAATAGAAATGAACATTATTTTATCTAGTCTCATCAACTATAGTGTCATTTTTTACTTGGATGGCATGACTATATACTCAAAAAATAGAACATATCATCTCACACGTCTCACTCATATTTTTGAAAGGTGTAGAAAATACGAGGTTTATTTAAATCCTAAAAAGAGTTTCTTCATAGTTACCGAAGGTAAGTTGCTCAGGCGCATCATTTTCAAGAAAGGTGTAACACATAGACCCCAAGAAAATAAAAGTCATATCTCAATTGCCTTTGCCACACAACAAGAAATTCATGCAATCTTTCTTCGAAAATATAAATTTCATGTGGAAGTTTGTCCCTCATTTTGTAGAAACCATTAACCCCTTGCAAAAAATTATAAAAAAGGATGCTAATTTCAAATGGAATAAAAAGGAAAAATGATATTTTGAAAAGATAAAAACTACCATTTCAAATGAGCTGGTTCTATGCAACCCAAATTTCAACCTTGATTCCTTTATTTGCACATCTTATTCTAATCGTTCTCTTGTAGTAGTATTAGCATAAAAATACATTGAAGTTAAGGAAACACTTATTTCCTTTATGAGTACAAACATGAAATGATAAAAGCATAATTATCTCGATGTGGACAAGCAAGAATATGCTATCTATAATGCTATTAGACACTTTAGATCCTATTTCCTAAAAAATCATACAAAAGTGATAGTTCCTCACCCCATTGTTTGGTCATTGTTTATCTATAAAGAAGTAAGGGAATGAAGAGGGAACTAGATGACATCCATCTAAGAATATGATCTTGAATTTAAGCCTACTCATATTGTGCAAGGGTAAGGTATGTGTAAGTTGGTTACATAATCACAAGATGTTGTGATTAAGCAAGAAAGATGGGAAAATGAGATCTTTATTTTACTAAATAAATGTGTTTTATTCCAAGTAGTATAGACTCATGGTATACTAATATGAAATTTTCATTACACCATGGTACTTGTCCAATTCATATGAACTCAAGGGAAAAAAAGGGATTTTCATTTAAAATTTGTCGAATGCAATCTTATTAATGCCATCCTTTTCCAAAAATCCTTGATGGAATAATTGATACAATTTTTGGGAAAAAAATGTTGAAAAGGTCCTCAAGGATCTCCATGATGGGCCAACTAGAGTTCATTTCTATAGAAAAACCATAGCTCAAAAAATTCTATGAATTGGATACTACTAGCCTAATCATTTCTAATATGCTTATGCTTAAGTAAGAAAATGTAAAACTTGTCAACTACGTGTGAGAGGAGAGAAGAAAGCATCAATTGCTCCATAAATTGTCTTAATCACTACACCCTTTGAGAAATTGGGCATCGACATCATAGGAGAGATAAATCCTCATTCGGTGAAACAAGATAAGTACACATTAATTGTGATGGATTACATTACTTGGTGGGATGACTCTATGACTTTAACACAAGTAAATGAAAGGGTGGTTATCCAATTCTTGGAACAATATCTAATCACCTAGTTTGGGGTTCCCTTGGTCATTATGTTTGACAATGTTTCCTATTTTTCTTCTTAATTAATTTTCTTTAGATAAATGAATCATTCATAGGTATTTATCTAACTATTATCCACAAGGTAATGGATTAGTTGGGTCAACAAATAAAAATATTATTTGTATTCTAAAAAATATTGTAACTAAGAATCATCGAAACTAACACATGATTTTACTAACTCTTCAGGCTGATAGAGTTATGCTTAAATAGGAATTAGGGATCTCTCCTTACTATATGGTATACAAGAAAGAGGAAATTATTCTGCAAAACATTTTGTTTCCATCATTACAATTGTCACAAGATTCAAGGGATAAACCTTATTCTGGCCTCCAGAATATAATTGACACATAAATTATGTTAGAGGAAGAAAGGGAGAAAGCTAAGAAAAAAATTGTAACTCACCAGCAGATTGTATAAAGATGGTTTGATAAACACAAGGATGGTGACAAAAAAATTGAGATAGGTGATTTGGTCCTGAAATGTGATAGAATCAATGATCCCAAAGCAAAACACATCAAATTTCAGAACCTATGGCTCAATCCTTACCGGACTGCAAAAGAATTAAGAGATAGCACATATAGGTTACAAATCTTATCGGGTGAACTAGATTACCTTATTTTCAATGGATATATCTAAAGAAATACTTCAGTTAACTATTTGCACTAGTGGCCAAATGTATAGTAGTTTTTTCTATCTTTCACATTTTGAATTTTTTATTTTTATTTTACTGGTTTGATTTTGTCGCTTGATGTGTTTTGATTTTAGTTTATTTGTTTAAATTTAATTTTGCATGGTCTCATTTAACTTATGTTAGTTTTCATATTTTGATAGTTTTTTGTTTTCACGAATACATTTTAGAGGTGTTGAGTTTTTAACATCTAGTGAAATAAGGCATCTAGTTCTGGATAGCACGCCTTATCCTTTCTTCTATCAAAATTAAAATGAATTAGTGTAATGCCCCTCAAAACTAATAAAACAAACCCACCAATTAAACTAGACAAATTTTTAGAGTGATATTTTTCTTTAATAACAACACAATGAGAAGTCATCAACAAGGAAACATCCCATTATCATACTCCTAACCATACTCTTGAAACCATTTAAGTAATTTAACTTACAAGCTCATCCATGAGTACAACATATGAATAGAAATGGTTTTCCACAAGATTTGTAGAGAAACATTCATAATCTCAATATACCCAAAGTGAAAGACCAATTTATTGTTTATATTAGGTCAATGGATAGCTCTTACTCTACAATTGAACTCAAGCATGTAAACCAATATTTGTCCTACAAACTTTATCCGTGTACTTGACCTTCATCCATTCACACTAATATTTTACATTCAACCATTTAGTCAAATACTTTCCATGTAAGAGAATTAATACCCTTCAATGGAAAAGAAGTGAATAAATATTATGTCTACGATCAACTACAACCTTGTAGGTGAAGTACTCTAACAATTTCATAAGTGACAATATCAAGATTATGATTGCATCTTATTCTTAAGTATGAGGGAGGAAATTCATATTCATTGAATCCTAAATATTTTAGGTCTTTAATTAATAATAAATATACATGAATAAGAAGTACACAATTCTACTATTTAAGACAATATCACCCATTTTATCAAACATTCAACTAGCAGGTTTGTAATAACAACCAATGGATGAGAACTTTTGTCAAACATTTTGCACAAAAACAACTACAATGCTAATTAAACACTAATATATCCTAAATTGTGGTTTGTGTTCTTGAGATATCTGGCATATATCTTCCTTTATACTATTAACATATCTGTACAAAAAATCATACCAACCCACAAAATAGATTATGGGAAAATGTTAATCTTTGAAGAGCTATTTGCACATGCATGAAATTGACAAGTTCTAAAACAACTCAAATAAATAGTGAAAATCTAGTGCCCTTGCATTCATAAAAGATAAATATGATCCAATAATATATATATATATATGCTATCACTTCCATTGAACAACAAATGGCCTATAAATGATAACTGAAATCCTCTTCTTCAAGGAAGAGCTCATGTAAAATTAAATTAAAGTAGAAGTGTCATCTACCAAAGCTATGAGGATGAAAGAATGCATTATACTTCTTATCAAACTCAGTAATAAAAAAAACCAATTCAAAAAGTAGTTTCAATGATAACATTGAGCTCCATCAAAATAACAATCTGATTTTGCAACCTTCCCATACACCAAACTTCCCACAAGTGGCATATATACAAGTATTTTTAGTTATTTATGATGCATTATCATGCAAGAATCAAACACTTGATCCAATAATCATATTTATTTGCAAGAGTCACAAATATTCACAAAAGTCTTAATAGATTTAAATAGCAGTCGTGATAAGTGATTCCATTCATAGATTTTGGGTCATACATTTCTTCGAACATTTGGAAAATGAGTCTTCATAGTCAACTATTTTGGTGATAGCTTTTGTCAAACAATTATCATGAAACTACCTTTGTTGACTCACTTGTGCATGCCCTTCCTAATGTTGGGGGGGTGATGACCTAGGGTTCATCCAGAGTTGACCAAAAAAACCCGAAGGTGTTGGCATATCAATTCTCAGTCGAAGACTGAAGAAGGTCTCACAAAAGATGCCATGAGAATCACAAATACAATATGATCTTGTGTCGATGATGAAGGGTTAAGTTGCACATGGAAACCACTTGAGATAAAATTCACGCATTCCATTACAATTCATTAAGAGATTAACAACATGCAACAATACCATATTCGTCCATTGAACAAATAATTAACAAAGTAAATGATAGGAATGACAACAACTTATACTATTTCCATTCAAACAATTGACATGCATGGACCAAGAGACATATTTCATCAGGAACAGTTCCATTCGCTCTCATACATTCTCTCGGTAATTCATTACAATGCACCATGAGATTTATATCAAACTCTTTCCATAGTACTGCACCGACTCTATTACAAACTTCTTATAAAACTTGTTCCATCCACATACAAAACTAGACTCACAAAACTACTCATGCAAAACTAGCCAAACTCATTTCTCTTTTCTTCTTTATTGTAGACCTCAAACTCTATGAATTCCATACTGAGAGAACTCTTTCATGTGTCTTTGTTTCTCCTTTTTATTTCCTTTTCTGCTCTGGTGCTCTATCACTTTCACCTCTCCTCCACTCACTTTGTTGATTTCAAGTCATGAACACTTTTGCCACCTACATGCAACCCACATAGCCTCTTTGCAGTTGTGGAATTCTTAACTAACTTTCCATCTCATCCCTTAACTGGTGCATGGTCTGATCTAGATCTTTTAAATAGCTAATTAATGACTTGATTTCTTATAGAGTGTGAAAACCAAGACAAGTAAAATGTATAAAGAGACTATGACCAAAAATAATAAGAAATAAAGGAATAAGAATGACACAACAAGATTGATAACATATTTCACCTAGTATGGGATATGTCTCTGGGTTTACTTCCAATGGATTTGTTTCTTCAATTATGATGAAAATGGAAAATTACATCAATATCCTCAATCTCAATAGTTGGTCTTATGCTTTGTTGCAGCAAAATGACCTCTAAAAACCCTGCAAAATGATTCCTCTCCTATTTTTGTCCACCAAGAGGGAAAAACTATGTTTTATATGTAAAATACACAGAGAAATGTACCTGTAAAAATTATTTTTCTTGCACTTTGTACCAAAAAAAACACACTAGTGGGTTGGTAGTCAGACAAGTTATAGAGATTGGGTGCCCAATAGACCTGGGGTCAAATTCACGAGCATTATGATTTTTCATCCTCCATGATATTTGAAATAAAATTAATATAAATTGGTTGAACCGCCAAGCAATACAACCTTGACACTTTGGCTAGCGGATAAGGTTTGGTCCATTGGTTAGTGGTCGAGTCCACAGGCCTCCCCTATTTAACATATATGTTTGCAATGAACTTATATATAGATGTTTCAGTGATACTTTACAAGTCCCACCGTTGTATTTTTGGTTAATTTGTTGTGTCTATATCCTAGAGGTCAAGGGTTTGATCCCAACCCCTTTTCCTTATTTGACATAGAACCTTCTTGGCCAATCAGAGGCTGTCATGTGGAATCATCTTATTGGTCCACATAATTACAACACCACATCACCAACCACGTCACCTTCCAACTAGACTACAACGTCACCTTCCAAATCGATTGCAACGTCACCTGCCTCTATCACATGTCCACTACTCATCCTGCCACGAGTCCTATATGGCTTCCACATGTACTCCTGTGGGACTACCACGTGTCACCTATGTCCTTTCTCTTTTCCCTATTTGGAAAAAACTTCAAATCGCGATATATTTCTCATATGAAGTTCATTTGAGCTCATTCAAGTGACATAAAAAATCTCTTGTCGATCTCTTTGTCATGGAGACCTTTTCTTCAAGTTTTAAGACCTTTGAATTTTGAGGTATTATGGATCCTCATGGATCAATCCTCCCCAATGGAATATTTTGGACCACTAAAAGGTTTTCATTTAGACACTAAGTGATGGTAATGACTCCCCTCATTTAGACACTAAGTGAGGGTAATGAATCCCCACTTGACCTGTATATATCCCCCATACTTGGACCATTTTGTCATTGTAACAAACTGAATAATAAGGATGAAAGCTAAAATAATGTTTCTAACATAATCAATGATTCTCTTTCTTTCACAACTACTTGCGTTCAACATTTCCACTAATAACCATGCACAACACATCAATAATAATAGTGAACACATGGATGCTACTGCAAATGAATCAACAACTCCCCTATTCTTCTTAACAGGATCCTTAATACTTGCATACAATGAATCCTCATGTGGAAACTTTGGAGAATCCTGAAAAAATTCATAGCTAGGAGAAAATTTAACTATTTCATTGTTACATTCAAGATCACACCCTTTGATTCCTTTTGCAGACATGAGAGACACATTCTATCTTTCATTCACAATCCTTTTTAGTTGTCCTGTAGTTACAAGAGACATATCAATTTTCATGTGATGATCTCTTACAATATATTCAATTCCATCTTTAATGAGATGGTACTTGTTATCCTCTCTAAAGAAAATGGATTTCCTATCATACAAATAAGGGCTTCCCAATACAATACCACATATGTCAAGAGGAACCACATCTAGTTCAACCTCATCGAAACATTTTGAAGTAATAGAAATTCTAATTTTACACTACTTGGTTACGTGTAAATTTTAATTATTACAGACCCAACCGCGAGGATAAGGGTTCTTATGAGGTTTTGTTTCCAATCTTAGTTTTTTGAAAATTTCTTTGGATATCAGATTTACTTGGGAACCAGTATAAAAAAGAGTATCAATTTTTGTATGCTTAGTTATTACCCTTATATGAAAAATCTCAATTCTTCTTCTTTTAGAATTAGGAGATGGAATTGAAGAGCTTGAAATAGCATGAGAGTATAGTATACCTTGCACTCCTAGAGTTGTGATTTGTGTTTCATACCTTGAGTTAGACCCCAAATATTCTTGAACTGTGGCAACAATCTTCTTTCTTCCTTTGCCTCCAAACCTTTTAGGCCTTAACTTAGGATGCAACTTCCAACAATTGTCTTCATCATGTCCTCTTTTCTCGCAATGAGAGCACACCAACTTCTCATATTCTTTCCTTACTGTGGTTGTGTGTTTCTCCTTTCCCTTGTTGTTACTTCCCTTTTTTTGAACATGCTCCATGGAGGAATCATCATTAACATTATTCCCCCTGGACTCAAGATGCATAGCTTGGAAACATACTTCATCAAGATTGGTGGGATTCAATACGAGAATAGTATGGAAAATATAGTTATGCAAGGCACCAATGTATTTTAGAAGATTTTCTTCAGAATATAATGGAATATTTAAAGCCACTGCTTTCTTCCTAAATTCTTCACTAAACCTTTGCACACTTTTCCCTTTTAGTTGTCTCAAATTTTTCCATTCCATAATTTCTTTATGAGTATATCCTAACAAAAAGAACTGTTTCTTTAGTGTAGATGTGGATTCATACCAAGATGAAAGAATCTTACCATTCTTTTGAACGCCTTCTTGAAGTTTATTTTCCTGCCAAATAAGAACTATACCTTCAAGTTGAAGAGAGGACAGTTGAATTTTTACCTCTTCTTCATCAATATATTGAAAACGACAATAAACTTTTATTTGTCAAATCCAATTATCTAATCTCTATGCATTAATCTCGCCATTATACATGGGTAAGTCAAACTTGACATCCAACTTCAATAATGGCTTCTTTGAATAAATCTTCTTATGAGGAGATGGATACTTAGACTGAGAAGGAGAGGGAGGAGGAGAAGGAGGAGGTGTCTTTTGTGGAGTAATATAATCATTGTCATTCTTAAGTTGACTTGTGCCTTCTCCTCTTTGTTGTCCTCTTTCAGTGTAGATCTCTTCCACCATTTCCTTCATCAAACTAAATGACTCAGAGAAATCCTCTTCATAGTTAAAAGGATTTGTTTTCCTTTTTTTGGCCATCTCTCCTCTTAGTGTGAACCTCCTTGAACCAATTTCGGGATTATAAGCCTCAATTTTACCTTCTCCCTTCTCAAGTATAGACATGGTAAGGATCCACACTCAAAATCCACATCAAACTAGCTTGCTAGCTCTAATACCAAACTTGATATGGATCTTTTAAATAGCTAATTAATGACTTGATTACTTAAAAAGAGTGACAACCAAGACAAGTAAAATATATAAAGATACTATGAGTAGAAATAATAAGAAACAAAGGAATAAGGATGACACAAAAATATTGATAACGGAGTTCACCCAACATTGGCTACATCTCTCGGTCCGCTTCCAATGGAGTGACCTCTTCAATTATGATGAAAATGGAAAATTACATCAATATATTCAATCTCAATAGTTGGTATTCTTCTCTACTACAAAAAAATGACCTCTAAAAACCCTGCAAAAGGATTCATCTCCTTTTGATGTCCACCAGGAGGGGAAAACTATGTTTTATCTGTAAAATACATAGAGAAATGCAACTTTAAAAATTATTATTCTTGTACTCTGTACCAAAAAMTACACACTAGTGMATTAGTAATCGGTCTAGTTATATATCTTGGGCGCCCAATTGACCCAGGGTCGAATATGCAAGCGTTATGATTTTTTGGCCTCCACAATATTTGAAATCAAAACAATATAACTTGGTTGATCCGCCAAGCAATACAAACTTAGAACTTTGGCTAGCAGATAAGGTTTGTTCAATTGGTTAGCAGTCAACCCAAGGTTGAGCCCATGGGCCTCCCCTATTTGGAATATATGTTCGAAATGACCTTATCTATAGATGGTGTTAGCACATAAAGTTGTCATGGGTCATATGTAGCTATTGTTAAAGCTTGGGTCTACACCTATGTCAAGTCCCTCTCTTTTCTGCATACCTTCCTATAAGTTTTTCCTCTTCTGGTTGATAAATATAGTCCGGTCAAGTATGTTGTATGCGCTAGGAAAAACTATGAGAAAAATGCATCATTCAGAGCAGTCCATTTCGAGCTTGAAATACAAGCAAACAAGCAGGCTCAATTTTCAACGGTGGAGATCCCCTATGCGGTTCGTATTAACGACTCTCGTGCATTCATAGTTTCAAATTCATGCAAGGATTAATGACCAGAAAGAAGCCCCGAAGTGCCAAATTCCCGAAGTCCCAAAGTAACAAGAGACTGCCACGTAAGGTGGGAGAAAGTCACTTTGGAAGATATTCATGCCCGCGTTCAAAATTTCCTGAAGCCCAAAGCACTGAAGTAATGAGAGGTTGACACGTAAACCAGGAGAAAGTCACTTCGGGAGATATTCATGCCCGCGTCCAAAAACTCCCGAAGATCGAAGTGCTGAAGTAATGAGAGGCTACCATGTCAACCGAGATAAATTGACTTCAGGGGATTTCCATGCTTTACATCCCGAACTCCCGAAGCCCGAAGTGATGAAGTGCCGACGACACATGGCGCTTATCCATCAGTAGTTGTGACAACACAATGATGCCAGGCCACCACGTTAGACTCGAGAGATCATCCTCCAGGAGATATTCTTTCTCATCATTAAAAGCTCCCAAGCGCCAAAACTGGCTCCATCTCTAAACCAGGGATGATTTTAAGGATGGAAATTTATTTTAAAATGTAGAAACCTCGGCGAATCTTAATAATCCTTCAGATGCCAACTATAAATGTTTGGCGATATTTTTATAAAAATATTCAAATTTCTAAGGATTTTATATAGTTTGTATGAAATTTTGGTGATTTTTAAGGTAAAATAATTTTATCCTTTATAATTTGGGCGAATAATTTTTAGAATAACGAATCTTATTTTTGCAAAAACCATGGAAAATTAGCCCATGAGCGAAATTTAGCCCCTAAAATCATCCCTGCAAACACGGTTAAAAGGATTCTGGAGTTGGCAAATGGATAAATTTTAGGAGAGGCGCTAAAATAGCAGGGTGGCCTAGATCGTAGATTGCAATAGATCGACGACCATGCTTCATTGCGGGGACAAAAAGTGCTTGAACGATAAAATCTTAGAGCGGTCCCACAATCGAAACCATGGTATAGCTAAAGAGGTATGTGGAAATTGGTGGTGGATTGTGGGGGTAAGAGCAGTGTGGATGCAAACCACCCTTGGAAAATTCCACAATCATGTTCTTATATATGGTCCAATCCGAGAGCAGCGCGTGGAAAAAAACTAGTCGTTAAGCCTCGTCCTGATCCCAAGGAGAAATCAATTAATGAAAGAAGGACTGGTGGTTGAACAATCGACTACCCCCTTAAATGGAAGCATGGGGGGTCTAGCTGAGGAGACATAAAACTGTCAGCCCGAAGTACCGCAGAGGGAATTTTCTTCTGCATGCCCATACTAACCAGAGTTTCCTTCTAATAGAAGGAAAAGGACATACAAGAGAAGACACATGGCACTGGAAATGAGACACCCAAGCAACATGACATGTAGAATGTTTTGATTAAAAATACATCAGATGAATGAGATGTCAAAAGGAGGAGTGGGGTTTGGCCCAAGACCGGAGGAAGTTTTGAGAAATGTTTATGAATTTATATTTCAATTTGTAAGCCAGAGGGGCATGTAGCTATAAATTCTATTATTATTGAAGACTCATATAAGTTGTTCCATCATATTTGTCTTCTATGTTCTCTATTCTATTTTTCATCTTGTTTGAGTGTAATTGTTGATTTTAAGGATTAAAATTTTCCTTTGATTGATAGATTCCTGATGCAGTAGAGGATATGTTGTAAACTTGCCTATCTATAATTTTTTATTGATCAGACACATCTAAAGTCTATGTACTTTGTTCTATTCTTCTTCTTGTGTGAATGTATTGCATATTTTAAGGATTAAAATTTTCCTTTGATTGATATATTCCTGATGCGGTAGAGGATCTACTATAATCTTGTCTATTTATCATTGTTTACTATTCAGACATATTTAAATTCTCTGTGCAGAGAGGATCTTTTCTTAGCAAATATTTGTCTTTATTTTATTCTCTTATTCTTCTCTTCATCATTATATAAATATTTTGTTTGATAGGGAGCTTAAATGCCTTCATTGAACAGACTGTTTATGACTCCATAGCCCAGTGGTCCATCACTGATCTGTGACGCAACCTCACCCCTTGCCTCAACAAAAGGCCTCTGCGCTGACCTCCCGGTCTTTAAGGATCGTTCAAAGTTCACCCTTGAGCCGGAGTGGCTCCTTCGATTCTTCCCTGGAATCTTTATTTAAATTTGACCCACAGGTCTTTTTCGGCACCTTACAACTTTTAGGTCCGATCCCTTCTCCGTTCACAACAGAAAGTCACAATCGGGTTTCGGGGTTTTCCAATCCTTGATATCGCAAACACTTGCTTCCTCGAATTCCCGATTTCCGATATCACGATGCACTCCCTTTTTGCTTTAGCCCCTCCTGGCTATGCCCCAGTTCACGCGACCTCCTCTCATATGACCGCAGTCATACCTCTTATCGGGATTCGAGG
>SNQJ01S0025726.1:156701-174252 GCA_010110895.2 Picea sitchensis
CGCTGCGCTAATTCCATTGAAATTCCTGATGAAATTTCGGTAGAAACTAGCCAATCCGTGAAAACTTCTCACCTCAAATATGTTTTTCGGTGATGGCCAATTCTTGATCACTTCCACCTTATCCGAATCCATCCTTAATTTGTCTGCAGAAATAACAAATCCCAAGTAATTAAGTTCTGTCTTCATGAATGAGGATTTCTTCATGTTTATGAGCAACTTCTCTTGCTGTAACCTCTTCATCACTGTAGCCAAATGATTCAAATGCTCCGCTACTTTTTTACTGTAAATCAATATGTCATCCAGATATACAATGACAAATTTTCCGATGAACTCCCTCAGGACTTCATTCATCAACCTCATGAAGGTACTTGGCGCATTTGTTAAGCCAAACGGTATAACAAGCCATTCATACAACCCTTCATTTGTTTTGAATGTTGTCTTCCACTCATCACCTTCTCTCATGCGAATTTGATGATAACCGCTTTTCAAATCAATCTTTGAAAAATATTTTGCTCCACTTAAGCAATCCATCAAATCATCCATCCTGGGCAATGGAAATATGTACCTGATGGTTGTCTTATTAATCACCCTCGAGTCAGTACACATCCTCTAGACTCCGTCTTTCTTCGGAACAAGTACTGTTGGAACAACACATGGACTCAAGCTTTCCCTGACCAAACCTTTGTCCAACAAATCCTGGACTTGTCTTTTTACCTCTTCATTCTCTTGCAGCGCCAATCTGTACACAGCTTTGTTTGGAAAACTAGCTCCTGGTATGAGATCAATATGATGACTCACACTTCTGATCGGTGGCAACGAACGAGTTAATTCGTCCACTACTATATCAGCGAACTCTTCCAGCAGTTCCTAAATTTCTTCTGGTAAATCATCCACTCTTGTGCTAGGCAAAACAATTCTAGGCTTTCTGATCACAAAGAATTGCAGTTCCTCCTTCTTCTTAACCTCTGTAAGAAGTTCCTTCCCACTCATGAGAAGTACAGTGTTGCTTACTTCCAGTTTCACCTCTTTATCCTTATTTGGAAGCAACATATGAGTTCTCCCATTCTTTTCTAGGGTGTATGTCTTCATCTTCCCATCGTGAATCACATTTCTGTCATATTTCCATGGTCTACCCAACAATAAATGGCAAACATCCATAGGAATAACATCACAGAGTATCTAATCATTATATCTTCCTATATTAAACTCAACTAAACATTGTTTAGTGACATTTACCTGATGTCCTTTTTGTAGCCATGAAACTTTGTATGGACTTGGATGTTCAATCGTCTCCAGCTCTAGCTTTTCTACCATCTCGGTTGAAACGAGATTATCTGTGCTACCACTATCCACAATGACCTTGCATACCCTGTTCTTGGTTTTGCAAGCAGTCCGAAAAAGTCTATTTCTCTGAACTGAACTCTCCACTTCCTTTCCGGGTGTCAAAAGAACCTTTCACATCATCAGTGATCTTCCACCTACAACATCTTCTGCCTCAACATCTCGTCTTTGTTCTTTGACGATGTGAGTCTCTCCACCCTCTTTCTTTTTATCAGGACACTCATAAGACTTGTGCCCATTCTTTCCACACGTGAAGCATTTTATCACTCCACCTCTTCCTCTTCCTCTACCTCTAGTACGAGGAAAAGTATTATTATCAGCATAACCTCCTCTCTGCTCAGTATTCTGTCCTTGCCGTGAACTTCCACCTCTCTCTGTTTGAGTCTGAGGTTTCTTCTAGTCTTCCTTGGGCTTCTGATTTTTATCTTGGACAACTAATTTTCCCCTGGCTTGACTTCTGCCTCGGCCTCTTTGAATCTACTTTCGGCTCAACTACTCTTCCGCTTTCAGAGCCATCTGATAAGCATCTTCCACCATTCGGATGGTTACCATACTCATCTCATCCCGAATATCATATCTCAGGCCATTCATGTATCTGGCAACCTTTTCATCATTTCTCTCCCGATGACCTACTCTGATGTTCAGTTTGTATAATTCCTTAGTATATTCCTTCACTGTCATCAGCTTCTGTCTCAGGTTCTACATCCTTCTGAACAGAGTAATTTGATAATCCCTGGGGATGAATTTTTCCTTCATCTTTGCAATCATCCTGTCCCAGCTCTTGATTTTCTACTTGCCCTTGCAGCGTCTGTTAGCTTGTTGTTCATCCCACCACAATGTTGCATGTCCCTTTAATCTTGTGACAATATGATTGACTTTCTTGTCTTCTTCGACATCTTCATAGTCAAAGTATGTGTCTAGAGCTCTAATCCAGTCCAGAAGCTCCTCTGCATCCAAGTTTACCTCATAAACTGGAATGTCCATTTTCTCTCTTACACCCATTTTTGCAATAGCTCTGATCAAACATTCATTTGATACATCTTCAGCTGCAACTTCTTCTTCTTGTTCAGCCTCAACTTCACTTTCGGAAACACTTAGATCCCCAACACTAACTGTGCGTCTTTGCACTGTCTCCATGTCTTCAAGTCTGGCTTGTAGATCACGCATCTCTCTTTCAATTCCTGGATTTTGCATCTGTCTACCTCTTCTTCTCAGCATTTCCCTTTCCTCTTCGGGATTGGGTGATTGTGTAGCCCTTCTTCTAGGCGNCATTTTCTCTCTTACACCCATTTTTGCAATAGCTCTGATCAAACATTCATTTGATACATCTTCAGCTGCAACTTCTTCTTCTTGTTCAGCCTCAACTTCACTTTCGGAAACACTTAGATCCCCAACACTAACTGTGCGTCTTTTCACTGTCTCCATGTCTTCAAGTCTGGCTTGTAGATCACGCATCTCTCTTTCAATTCCTGGATTTTGCATCTGTCTACCTCTTCTTCTCAGCATTTCCCTTTCCTCTTCGGGATTGGGTGATTGTGTATCCCTTCTTCTAGGTGGCATGATGAATTTTCTTCTTCTCTGCTATAGAAATCAAAGAACCCTTCTGCGCTCTGATACCAAACTTGACGCAGCCTCACCCCTTGCCTCGACAAAAGGCCTCTGCGCTGACCTCCCGGTCTTTAAGGATCGTTCAAAGTTCACCCTTGAGCCGGAATGGCTCCTTCGATTCTTCCCTGGAATCTTTATTTAAATTTGACCCACATGTCTTTTTCGACACCTTATAGCTTTTAGGTCCAATCCCTTCTCCGTTCACAACATAAAGTCACAATCGGGTTTCGGGGTTTTCCAATCCCCGATATCGCAAACACTTGCTTCCTTGAATTCCTGATTTCTGATATCACAATGCGCTCCCTTTATGCTTTAGCCCCTCCTGGCTATGCCCCAGTCCACGCGACCTCCTCTCATATGACCGCAGTCATACTTCTTATTGGGATTCAGGGTTTTGAATGTCGAAATGTATTAAACCTCTTTTCCACAAAATCCCCGATTTCCCGATTCTCGATTTTCCGATTAAGGACTCTTCTTTTCGGGAAATTTCCCGAAAGCTTCGATCTTGGCCATGCGTCCTCGAGGATGGAAGGTCCTCGCTGCTTCGGGGTTTTCACCATGAAAATTCCTGATGCCTCGTTGTGACGAGATGACGTCAACTGGGTCCCACATGGAGCTCTCCTTTTTTTTCGGAAAATCGGACTTTGCGATTCCAAAATGCAAGTCCTCCTTGTCTCCAGGACTCACGAAATACCGATCCCTGAATTTCTTCAGATCTCTGACATGTGTCCCAAGTGGATGGACGGCTCCGATCGTTTATGGGGTTTCCAACATGGATTTTCCCGATCTCTTGCTCGCAAAACTTCCAATTTGCAGAGTCCCGAAACTCCGATGGAGTCTTCCCTTTCAGGACTTTTTCCAAGATCTTAGATCTTTGCCACGTGTCCCCTCAAGATGGACTTCTCAGATTCAACTTGAGTATTTCAAGACTTTCGATGTCTCGATGACACAATTTCTTTGTCAACTTAAAACCCTGGTCGCCGAAATACCGACGGGCGCTCAATTATCACCACCTGTCTCCTCAAAATGGACGTCTCAGATTGATTCCGGGATTTTCACTATGAAAATTCCCGATCACTCGTCCTCGTGACTCCAAATTTTGCGAATACCGAAATCCCGATGGCCACGCCTCGAGTCGGAACTTTCCTCCTCCCGTTCACGAAGCTTAAACTCCATGCAACTCCTGGTCAATCCAATGGCTGACGGGTATCTATGTGAAGATCCTACGGTCCACAATATCCTGAGCTTGAACTCCGGACGCAGCCATAACCTCCTCGCTTCTCTGGAAGATCTGACGGCTGGCAGGATTTCGCTAATCCTCCCCAAAGATTTCTGACCGTTGATCTCTTCCGTTTTTATGATTTCTCCGAATGATCTGAGTGTTCCTCCCCGAACTTATCCGCCACGGTGCAAACTTACGATGCCTTTCTTAATACTTCCAGTTGCAACTTCTCTACACTTTCCTTAAATGGATTTGAAGGCCTTACCTCTCCTGAGATTTCTCACAACTCTGAGGTTTAAAGAAGATTCTTGTGCGCACTCCTTGCGGCAACCTTCAAATACTTTCAAATGTTGAATACTTCAACTTCTACGCAGACCTACCGCAGAAATCCTTCGATATGTTGCTCAGGTTCACAACCCTGAGACTCTCCTCGGCCTACACACTCCTTGCACGGCTCTTGTTCCTGGCTGCACTCTGAGGAAATGAGAACAAAAGCTATCTCTCCTGAGCTTTCAGAGGCAACCCTTTGAACTCCTTGTTGACGCACTCCTTGCAGACAAATTCAACTGCACTCCTTGCAGGAATCTTTCTCAGATAGAGAAACAATTGAAACTCATTCTCCTTACTCTTCCTCTCTCAGATTTCAAACATTCAACAAGAAATCATTCATAAATAGCATAAAAGCAACTGCATGATAGAAAGAATAAACCATTCATGAACATAACATTCAAAGATGCATACATAGATAATATGTGAACGCCATGGGTCTGAATCACAACTTTCTTTATATAAATTCAGAACTTCTGTACATGGAGTCTTCTACACAACTCTCTTCTTCTCTCCCTATGCTCTCTTCTTTATTCATGCTTCAATAATGTTACAATGCACAATGAGGGTGTCTATATCCCATTTCCCTCTTTCCTTCTAAAACTGTCTAATCTAGAATTGAATTCTACCTACTTGCATTAACTCCTATAAATGCCTTCTATCTACTAAGGATAAGAGAAATCTCTCAAGGTCCGTTTTCATTATAAAACTACACTTCTTCTTAATGACTTCATTTAAGATTGTGTATCAACTTCAAGGAAATTTCAAAATTTGTGTTGGCTTGTCCAGTTGTCTTTTGCTTCCACGTTGGCTCACTTGATGTTGGAGATGCTCCTGCATCAATCTGTAATGATATATGTTGTCTTTTATTTTATTTAAAGTCTCGTCAATCCACCTACTCAAACCAATTTAACACATTTACATTTTGATGGGTACTGGGCTTATCCTCTAGTAGTCTGAGGTTGACTCTCAGTCCTAACAAATGGTTCGGCGATACTTTCCAAGTGCGACCGTTGGCTTGTTGGTTAAGATGTTTTGCTCGTAGCCTGGGGGTCAAAGGTTCGATCCTAACCAACCACCTCTTTTCCTTATTTGAGATAGAACCTTCTTGGCCAATTAGAGGCTGCCATGTGGGAGCCTCTGATTGGTCCATGTCATTACGATGCCATGTCACCCACTACATCGCTTGCCAACTAGACCACTATGTAACCTTCCAACTCGACTGCCATGTCACCTGCCTCTACCACGTGTCCACTACTTACCCTGCTATGTCACCTGCCTCTACCATGTGTCCACTTCTTAGCCTTTCATGTGTCCTATATGGATGCCACATGTCACTTCATACGGATTCCACATGTCCTCTTATGGGACTGCCACATTTCACCTCTATCCTTTATTTTTTCCTTATTTGGAAAAAACTTTAGATCACGATATCTTCCTCATATGAAGTCAATTTGATATCGTTCAATTGGCGTCAGAAATATCTCATTGAGATATTCATCATGGAGACATTTTCATTGAGTTTTAATACCTTTTAATTTTGAGGTATTCTAGATCCTCCTGGATCACGATATCTCGTGGTTCCAGAGTTAATCATTTTGGAAGATTCCCAAAGATATTCTTCTTTATTCCAATGTGAATGTGGTATTCTTGATTCCTAGTGCACATTGTGGAACTTTGACTGGAACATGCACCTTATTTCATCCATCATGCAGCTACTGATGTGCATGAAAAGTTGGAGTGTGCACACAATTGTTTTTGTGCATGCATGCTATCTTTATCACAAAAATTTGGGTGCCAACATGCCCTGAACACTATTACTTGGATCATCCTCCAGCCAGTGGCCTTTGTCATGGTGTGACCGATGTCATGGAAGGAACCCTCTTCATGAGTTATTGAAGGATCTCTTTGAACTGATTGTCATATTCATCGAGGGTGGAATGGAGTTATTGAGTGAGATCAATGACTTCATTTGTATCATTTGTTGTTACTTGGGGAGTTTGTAGGTCCATATTCTCCATATTCTCTATCATGGAGGTGGCTACAATTTGTGTATCTTCCATTTGAGTATAGAACACTTGGACCTTATCAGATGCATCATTTTCCAACTCTGAAATTATTTTTTTCTTCGCTTGAGTGGAAGTGATCTCAATTGTCTTGCTCACTATTGTTGTCATCACAACTTGGCACTCGCCGAGAGGTAGGGAAGGCAAAATTCTCTTTTGTTGGGAAACCTCAACTTCATCCATGAAAAACTTGTCATTAATAGAGATAAGTTCCGACAGATTCTACCAATGGTTCAACAAAGTAAAAGTTTATTTGATCAACCCTGAAAAATCCATAAGTATGTTTTGGTCGTTGTGGATGGATTCTCCAGCCACCACAATATTCTTTTGCAATTTTGTATCCTATAGTGTCGATTTTTGGAGTTGTGTGCGAAGTGTGAGTTTATATTACTCCAATTCCTAAAGAATATCCTTGACGACCGATATTTTGAGATAGGGGGGAACATCTAGATCCTCCTCGAAGGTGTTAGGTATCTACACCTACAATTGGTCGACTAAGCCTAGGAGGTCGTTGAAGACAGTACTACTTTCAGCATGTTGAGCCCTTTATTTGCATGCATTGAAACTTCAATTTCATATAATTGTTGCAATGCTTAGTGATATTGAACCTCCTATTGATAACACACACGATTTTGATTGTGCATTGTGATTTATACTTGGTTTTGTTGTTGAAGTTGTGCATGAGCCAGAATAAGTGTCTAGTGTCATTCCCCAAATTTAGTAATTAAGGTAGTAACGTAAGTCAACACCGTTGAAGTAGGAATTGGTGCTAAAAGTATTCTCGCATTGGCCATGTCCATTGACGTGACCAGTGAGGTTTTGAATGTGAGCATCCATTGGTGACTATTGGTTCTTGGAACTGGCATCGGTGGCCGAGGTGTAATGTCAGTAGAGGGAACTGCACCCAAAAGATGGGGATAGAGATATTCAAGATTATGGGTAGCCTCCACCTGAATTTGTTGTTGTAGATACAATTGTCTTTTGAGTGTCATGACCAACATCAAAATCCCAAGAGCAAGCCAGCCTAGGCCCTGTTGTGCAGTAGTAGTGTTCAACCTATTGGCTTGACTAGTTTGTTGTTCTTTTGCACTTGTGAGTGTGGGTTGCAATGGATACTGCATAGTTTGTGCTAGGAAAGTCGTTGTCTATTGATCATCACTCTCTTTTTCATGGATAGACCTAATCTGGAAAGGATCCATGGGTGTATAAATCATGTGTTTCTTTCATTTGGAAGCCTCTTTGTAGTTGGATACCTTGATGGTGGGTGTTATAACAATTTTTTCCACACTCTATGCATCATTCTTTGGTGGCCTTCCCTTTCCCTTTGTAGACTCAATTTCCCCATTTTTCTCAATCCAAAGTCAAACATTCAATTCAATTGTTTGTACATATACATGGGATACAATTATGCAACTTACATATATGCAAGTTTCTCCATTATAGCCCACGAACATCGGGTTTTTTTCTCAAAATTTAAAAATATTTTGGTTTTTTCATGCCAAGTCATAGGATCCATAACATTTGGCCTTTCATATGTTGGAAACGCTTTGATTCGACCCTTTAATTCCCTTTGGAGGATATAAATTGAGCCATATACAAGCCTTGAAGAAGAGAGAAAAATAAGAGAGCAAGTACACTCCAGAGAAATTTTGCCTCATATTACATTTTCGAGTCTTCATCCCTTAGTCCTTTAAGTCTGAACTCTCCTTATGTTCAGCCCCCAAGCTCTCCCTATCTTGTGAAGGAGGAACCCAATTACTCCTAGAACTTGTGAGCTTACCTTGTGGAGGATTGAAGTGGTGAAGGCCCAAGTGGCGAGACTTAGTTTCTCAGTTTCGACGAGTTGTTGACACGGGAGGTTGTCACCTATGTTATCGTGTTAATTATATTAATAGAAATACTCTTTTATTGTCCAATTATATGTTGTAAATGTTTATATTATTTTCCATGGGTACATTTTCTATACATGTTAATGGATTATGCTAGATTATATCCTAACATTTTATATATTTTCCATATGCTCGTGTATATTGGATGTTGAGGACAAGTTGTAGGTATTAAGCATTGGATCATGACCTCAACATTGGTCTTCTACGAACGTCTGGACGAGGTAGGCTTATAACCTTCCCTTTGTTGGTTTTTCCATTTACCTAGAATATTTGAGATTTGAGTTGATTTCTTGGTGTCATTTCGTCTATTGTGGTCCTACCCCAAGCCATAGAGATTTATTCCTCATAAAAAAATTGGCAAATCTATTGGGGAATTTATCCTTTTTGTGGCTAGTTGGTTATTTTTATCTTTAATTTATCTATGTTTTCCTATGTTTTTGTGCCGCATGTTGCTTGATAGCATCTACATTGATTTATATCTGAGATGCTTGGCCTATTATTTACCCAATCAATGTTTTTCTTGGTATACGTGGGTTTTTCGTGAACAGTCATGTACATACATGTGTTTTTTGTGTTTAGGGTGCATACATACACTTATTTTCCCTGAAGATTTGTGTACATATTTTTCTAAGACTTTTTGGTTCAGTGTGGTGTTTTTTGGGTGGGTTCTGAGTGTTTTTTAGTCTTCTTGGGTCTATGTCCTATCTGTTGAGTGCTTGCGGGGTGATAGGAAGGTGTGTTATTGTAATTTTTTTGGGAAAACTTGTTTCTTGTCATTTTTCTCATTTTTAGTCCTTGCATTTTGGTTTGAGTAGTAGCTTATTGGTGTCCTAGCTTGTCTGTTCGTGCCTGTAGTAGGGTCTTCCCGAGAGGTTGTTTATTCAATATTTGCATTTAAATTCCCTTATATTGAAAATACAAAAAAAAAAAACTTTTGGTTTTTTCATTTCACTTGAAGAATTTTCACTTTTGTTTAGATTGCATTAGCCTTGGAATTTTAGGAAAGATTGCATTGTCATTGAAATTGAAGAGACTGCATCTTGTGCACAACATTTAGAAGCATACCATTTCTTTTGAAAAACAAGACTAGTACTTAGCAGTGTTTTTGCATGCATTTCTTTCTTATGTTGAGTCACAACACCACTAGTTTCACGATCGCACCTCTTGAGTAAGAAGAAGCCACTAAAATTGACATGCAATAACTAAAATTAATTAGAAATGTTTTATATTTTAGGGTACACAAACAAGTTTATGATTTAGGGCCTTGGAATAGGATTTTGTGAGTAAATTTCTCCAAGGCCACAAAACTCAACATAGGTTTCTGTCCAGGGAGTGGTGAAACCCATTGTATAATTGGAGTCCTCGGGAGGCTCCACTAACACCAAAGTTAAGGACGAGGTAAGGTGAAGTTGGTTTTTGAGATAGACCTCTAATTCCTTCCTAGCGTCAGAGATATTTATGGGGTTTTATTCATATCTGGGGGTTGTTGGAGTATCTTGGTGCTTCATGAGCTTCAGGCTTATCTACCCTGTCCATAAGGTGGACCGAACCTATGACTACTTGCCTGAGCATTGGTTATACCATGGTTACCTTAGTTTCCCAACCTAGGTATCCACACAGGTTGCTTGAAGGGTTAATCTGCAAGTACCCTAAGTCAGATAGAGATCAGACAACACACATACTTTATGGAGGATTTTCTCTTCAGAGGGATCTGTTCAATTGCACTATGAATCCCACAAGGGTCCTTATAAATTATTTTTTTACCTCCACTCTATTGTTTGGGAGTATCATCCCCTCCTAGGAGAGGCATACCTTCTTTAGTTTGGGAGGTCCCTTTCAGACATCCTATCTTATTTGCGTGCATTGACATCTAGTTTTATTTAGGAGTGTGATCTTTTTATATTATCTAGACTTATGATTTTGCATTACATCATTATTTTTGAGTCATCATGGAGCGAGAAAAGCCTCCTCTCTGGTCATGTAGACTCTTGAATTAATTACCATAGTTTGGTCGAATACCGAAACTGCCTCCTAAAATGCGTATAGTTAGTAAATGTATTACACATATCTTTGCTTCTTAGGATCATGATCATCCCATCATGAGTATTGATTCAGATATGAGTATTTATTCAAATCCAACCTCTTTTTTGGTTAGTGGAGTACTCTAACTCCCTCATCATTACTTACTTGGATTTCAGAGACTCCCTTAGTGAGTGCTACCTAGTCCATGAGTGCAACTCAATCCATGGGGACAAATCCCTTTATATTATTGAATGGCATGACTTCATCATCATCGATATCCATTCCCCTAGCACCTTTTCAATGGGGATGCCTAGTTACAGTGATCAGTTGATGCCTCTGGCCTCTAATCCTTTCTCTTTTGGTATGTCGAATATGACTCCGCACATGTCGTCCTTTATTTCAACATCTAATGTCAACACTAGTTTTGGGCCCGAGGGCACGTCACCTCCTTATAATCATTTCCCATTCGATGGGGGTCATATCCCTTAGTATTTTCCTACAATAGGAGGTTGGAATCCTCCTTCCTCTAGACCCAATACTAGTTATATTTTTCAAGGATGGAACGAGAAAATAGGCAGTGTTTCTACTTCATAAATCCTGTCCATCCATCCTTCATCCACAATGCTTGTTCTGTCGAATGATTTTCTTATGGAAAATCCTCCTCCCACCTATAGTATTACATCAAGGGGCAGTGTCTATCCTCACATTGGAAACCTATCATATATATTTCCTTCATTGGGGGGAAATTTATATCCTCACATGGGTAACCCATATCATACCATTTTTTCCTCGAAAGAGGCCCCATCAATGATGATGGCTTTACATCCTTTCATGAATCAGTTAGGAGGGGGATATTATCCTATTGTTGGGTTGTTATATTCTTTGCAGTGAAATTCCAAGTGGATCAACTAACAGTGGAAGTCGAAGGTCGAGGTGGTTCGACAAGGTAAAGATGAAGTCGAGGTGGATCTGGAACAAGTAGAAGGTTGAGGTTAGTCGACCGGGTAAAGTCAAAGTCGAAAGTTGAGGTGGTTCGACATGGTAAAGACATCAAAAAAAAGTCGAAGAGGTCAACTGACAAGAGGTCAAAAGGAGGGAATGTGACAAATGAATGAAGACTGAATGAAGGTCGACTAGTAGTCGACGGGTAATACGACTTGGTAGTCGATTGTAACAAAATCCTAATATTCACAGGATTTGTCGCCAATTATTTGCATGGATTTGTAATAATTTTTTGGCGCCATTTATTTAGGGTTTTTCCTACTATAAATAATATAAAGAGGTGTGTTGTAAGGCCATAAAGGATAATCAATAATATTAAATCTTTAGATAATGAGTGCCTAATCTCAAAGATTTTTTAATTTAAATGTTGTTGGTCAGGAAGATGTAATCCAAATTGGCTACAAGGTTGTTCTTGCATAAGTAAGAGGGTATGATGTTGATTGTGTCTTAGGTGTGGACCAAGGTTAGACATGTAACCTTTTATTCTAAATGAATAATAAAACGAGTATAACTCTCGAGGAATGTTTGATTTTCGATTTTGGGTTTCCAAGGTAAAATCTCTGTGTACTGTGAGATTGTTGTGTCATTTACTTTCTTGATTGAATATTTATTCCTCTCTTCTACTAGGTTTAGTGTGGAAGTGTGTCTCATTTCCTAACATGTGGTATCAAATATTGGCCTAACAATATTGGATCTGAGCTAAACCCTAGGTATAGTAAGAGTCGTCAGTTATTAATATTTAAATATTGTGCTAAAGATTATGCTAAAGAATGGTGAGTAGTTCGAGAATAGAGATCGAGAAATTCAATGGACAAAATTTCAAGCTTTGGAAGCTTAAAATTGAATATCTCCTTTTAGATAGAGAACAATGGACAAACATCTATCCAGGTACCATGCCAGAAATTATGTCGACGGAAGAATGGGAAAAACTTGAGAGAAGAGAAAAGAGTATGATTCGACTTTGTCTTGCAGATTCGGTGTTGTTGAATGTCTCAAGTGAAGATTCAACCAAGAAACTGTGGGACAAGTTGGAAATCTTGTACCGGTCAAAATACATGGTAAACAAGTTGTTTCTCAGAAAGAAATTGTATCTTCTAAGAATGAGTGATGGAAATTCAGTGACTGAACATTTAAATGCATTTAACACCATTATAATCTAGTTATATTTTGTGGATATTAAAATCACTGAGGAGGATAAATGTATAATCCTATTATGTTCTTTGCCAGACTCTTGGGATATCTTATTTATGTCTATAGAGAGTGATGCAACCAAATTAACGTTAGAAGACATGGTTGCATCTCTACTTTCATAAGAAATGAGAAGGAAGAACATGGAAGGATCGACCAAAGAATATTTAGTGGTGAGAGGTTGATCGGTTGATAGAGATAAAGGAAAATTCTCTGGTAGAAAGTATAATTCGAAGGGTAGATATAAATCCTTGGTTCAGTTGACAAGAAGATGCTAGAAATGCGGTAAAGTTGGAAATTACAAAAAGGATTGCAAGTCTAGGGTGATGGAAGTCAGTACAAGATCCGACGAGAAGCAATCGACTGAGAGAAATATGACTCCAAATAAGGGAGGCAATGTGTACCTGGTGTCGACTAATACACAGTCGGATCAAGATGTTTGGTTGATTGACTCAGGAAAATCCTATAATATGACACCACATAGAGAATTTTTCTATGAATATAAATGATATGAAGGAGGAGAAGTGTTCTTGGGGGATGACTCAACAACCAGAATTGTCGGACAGAGAAAAGTTCAATTGATAATGCAGGATGGGAGGAGTAGAACCCTTCTAGGTTTGCTACACATTCCGAGTTTGGAAAGAAACCTAATATATGTCAGTAATATGAGTGATATTGGCATGCATACTCTATTTCAGAAGGATTCATACAAGATGGTTAGAGGCACGCTGGTATTAATGAAAGGAGTTCAGATTGGAACCCTACACAAGTTTCTAGGGAGTGTCAACTCGAATGGATGCAACAACATTGTTTTTCCTGAATTCGACTCGACTTTGACTCGACTTCGACGCAAATCGAATTTGACTCAACTCGACTCACCTCAGGATGAGTCAATTCAAACCGACTAGAAAATTCATCATAAATTTTACCTGACATTGTTATCGCACGAGAGGATGGGACACATTGGAGAAAAAGGACTTCGAGATATGCACAATAAAGGTATGGTTGAAGACTTTCCTGAGTGCAATTTAGAAGTCAACTTTTGTGAACATTGTATATATGGAAAAAAAAGTCAGGTGAATGAATGAAAGTTCAAAGGTCTCTTGGTTTCAGAAAACAAGTTAACAACTGGAAGAATGTTGGGTTGTTATATTATCTGTAATGAAATTCAAAGTGGATCAACTAACAATCAAATTCAAAGGTTGAGGTGGTTTGACCAGGTAAAGACAAAGTCGAGATGGATTGAGAGCAAGTCAAAGGTTGAGGTGGTTTAACCAGGTAAAGACGAAGTCGAGCTGGATTGAGAGAAAGTCGAAGGTTGAGGTGGTTTGACCAGGTAAAGATGAAGTCGAGCTGGATTGAGAGCAAGTCAAAGGTTGAGGTTAGTCAACTAGGTAAAGTCGAAGTTGAAAGTCAAGGTGGTTTGACATGGTAAAGACATAGACAACAATTCGAAGAGGTCAACCAAAAATAGGTCGATAGGCGAGTGTCTAAAAATTGAATGAAGATCGAATGAAGGCCTACTTGTAGTCGACAGGTAATATGAATTCGTAGTTGACTGTAACAGAATCCCGAGATTCATGGGATTTGTATCCAATTATCTGCATGGATCTATAACCATTTTTGGGTGCCATTTATTTAGGGTTTTTCCTATTGTAAATCCTATAAAGAGGCATGTTTTAAGGTCATAAAGGATAATCACTAATCTTGAATCTTTAGATGATGAATGGATAATTGAAAAGAGTTTGTAATTTAGAGGTTGTTGGTCATGCAGATGTAAGACGAATTGGCTACATGGTTTTTCTTGCGTAAGAAAGAGGGTTTGATGTCAATTGTGTATTAGGTGTGGACCAAGTTAGGCATGTAAACTTTTATTCTGAATGAATAATACAACAAGGAGAAGAACGCTCAAGGAATGCTAGTTTTCCCAGTTTGGGTTTCCAGGGTAAAATCTATGTGTATTGTGTGATTTTTGTGTCATTCACTTTCTTGATTAAGTATTTCTTCCTCTATTCTGCTAGGTTTAGTGTGGAAGTGTGTCTCATTTCCTAACACCTACCGGGAATGGCCATGGTGTTTACCAAAACCATCCTCGGCCCACAGTTTCCCAAAGTCAGTCTTTCTTGGGAGCATGGTCTCTGATGCCACAACCAAGGCTCCCTTTTTTGGCCACGCCGAATTCGCTATATCTTTCGATATTAATGAATGACCCCAGGTGTCATGATCCAAAATGGGCCCCTTTCCCTACCAAGATTCCCTTGGAAATTTTGAAATTCGAGTGTAATAGTGGCAAGGATCCAGGTGATCATGTTACTACTTTTCACTTATGGTGCTTGTTGAATTATCTCAATGATGACTCAGTCTGTTTGAGACTGTTTCAACACACCCTTATGGGGGTTTCTGTTAAATGGTATATAGAGTTACTAGGGGGCACATATTGAACATTTCATAAGTTGGCCTTAGTTTTTCTCAACCACTTTTGTCTATCAGTTCGTTACGACACTTATACAAAGATTTTATTGACATTTCGTCAGGACAAAGCCACCCACATATCAGATCACATTCAAGAGTGTCGTAGAAGAAAGTGGTTGATTAAATATAACATTCCTCCAGAGTTTCTATTGGATTGGTTTCTTAAGTCTCTATTACCGTATATTTCGAAGGATGTTTCTACATTCGGAGTAATGACTGAGGAAGAGGCCATATTTAAATCCGAACAATTAGATCTTATATACGCTCAATCTAGGATACTCTATGAAATTATTCCTGATGCACCACAATCAAGTAACGATCCAAGAAAAAATCATGGGCCCCATGCCAATGGAATTATAGGCTCAAAAAATGCCAAATCTACAGACCAGATGACAAATTAAATGAAAAAATTGTCTCTCAACCAGTCTGTAACGGGACAGGCTATGACTTTGTCTCCTCCCACCTAATCATTGGTTGTACATTCCATGCAGTCGATGAGCCCAAAGGATAACCAGAAGCCCAGAGGGAATAGTAGGAAAGGTAGAAATAATAACCGCAAGGGTGGGAATAATAACAACAATAACAAGAAAAAGGACAATTAGAATAACAACTAGTCAGATAAGAATGTTGGTGAGGGAAAGAAATAAAAGTAGAAGGTGAAGTTTTCATGTAAGTTGTGTAAAGAGGATCACCTTACCCATTTATTCCCTAAGATAAAGGAATCCTTGAGGCTTATAAAACAATATCATGTTGTGTTAACTAATCTGTTTCCACATAATCAAAATATGGCCTCGGGCACCTCGAACACCAGAAATGCGTTGGGTGAAGGTCAAACTCCCCCGACACATGATGGTCCCCATAAATGCATGAATATGGTTCAATATGATATTAGTGTAGAAACTAGGACTCATGATTATAGTCATTCACAACCTACTTTGGGTACAAAACCTCCCCCTCTCGAAACACCTTTGTAGATCGATAAGCCTGACCATGTGCCTCACATTCCCAAAGGAGTTCTTAAGCACTATACTCATAATCCCAATGCCATAGACACCCATAATTACTCGATTCTTGAGGATTTGGGCCAAACGTTGTGTGCAATGTCAGCTTTGGAGGTACTCCAGATGTGCCCACAACATAGGAATGACTTTTTATCTTCGTTGGGGGCTCTAGACCCAAGTGGCTCAAACGTTATCAAGTTCGATGTCACAGTTGTCCATCCTCGCTTACCTTACCATGTGGCATTCCAAATCCATGTGGAATGTATGAATAGAACTATTAAGTTTATTGTCATCGATGAAGGTGCTTCGACGTCTGTGATGTCTCTATATTATTGGAAATCCATTGGCTCTCTCTAGCTTTCTCATTCTATGAATATGTTAACTATGTTTGATGGGAATTTGTTCAGACCCCATGGTATCCTCCTTTCTCTTCAGGTCCAATTCGATGGTAAAAATATAGCTATCGAGGTCGAGGTGGTTGATGCACCCCTTGACTACAATATTTTACGGGGGTGTAACTAGACTTACGCTATGAAAATTGTCGTGTCGTCGGTGTTTTGTGTTTTATGTTTTATTTAACACACTCCAGTTCCTCTGCATCGATGGGACCCTCAGTCCCCATTGTTGAGAACTCTCAGAAGGAAATTGAGAACATTGGTGTCATAATGTATCCTTCCTTGATGGGAACCTTTAATTTCTCGGCGCCAATCTCGTATATTAATGCCATTTCCAATGAATCATCATTCTCATTGAGGTATGTCTCATTATGTACTTCATATTCCAACAACCCATGGACTCTACCTTCTTCGACTGCATCGTATGAAGGTCATTCACACATCGAAATGGAAATGTCATTGTCTGCAGTCAATATTTAACATAGTTACCAACTTAACGAGAACTCTACAAAGTTCTCATTTTGGGGGGGTTCACATTTCTTACCTTGTTTTTAAAAATGGTGCTATCAGTAGCACCCCTTCCCTTTTTAGGTGGTTTTTTGATATTTTGAATTTTCTGATCCATAATGTTCAACATTATTTTTTTAAATGCTTATTTTGTCATCTATTTTCAATTTTTTTCAATTTTTTTTTCTTCATCAGTGTTTTTACTCATTTTCCCATGCTTCTTTCAATCTTAAAAATATTTTTTACCATTTACTTTTTTGAAATTAAGAATTTTCATATAATTTGTCTCAATTAATTTATGGTTCCATAATTTTTAAATATGGTGGAAAATATCATTTTTAACACATTTTTTACTATTATTTCAATACACAAAAAATAATTGTAGTTAAATAACACTATTTTTCAATATTTAGCAAAAGAAAATGTAATTCAATTTTTTTTTGATAAATTAAAAACTAAAAAAAAACTAAGAAAAAGAAAAGAATTGAAATTAAAAAAAATAAAAATAAAA